>OFHS01000169.1:0-56049 GCA_900245855.1 Calvadosia cruxmelitensis
CAGAACGAGTGATATGGTACACTTTATACTCGTTCTGTTTTGCATCAAAGGCAACAGCGACTTCCTCCTGATTTTCATCCTGACTTTTTCCTGCCTTTCTCCTGACTTTTTCCTGATTTTCATCATCATCATCATCATCATCATCATCGTTTATTCTGAAATCCGATAAGCAACTTAATGCTTTTTTTCACGGAGCAGATACATGGGGATACATGGGAATGGCATCATCATAATACATCATAGAAAATATATAAGTTTGCATAGAATTGAAATTTACAGATAAAGCTGAACAACGTAACACAGACGTACAAAAGCTTAATAGTGACATTCACTTTGCTCCATGCTTGTTGTCAACAAGACCATTGGCCTTCATGAACACACAACGAAAATTATGCCTCTTAATGTACTATACAGTGTAACCCCATTAATATCACCTCGGTTAATATCACAACCCGCTTAATATCACTTCAGTTTGAGAAACAAGTTCAACCAGAATGAGCTATTTTAACGCGCTTAATATCACGACTCGCTTATTATCACGATTTTGGACTGGAAAACCATAGTGATATTAACGAAGTTACACTGTATGCACTTTCCTTCTTTTCAGAGATTCCATGGCGTTCTACTCGCTGTTCCTAGCCTGACCATGTCGCGAATTAGTGATCATGTGGCTGCTATCGACTCACATTTGGAAAGGATCAAAGCCATTGCAAGCAGTTGTCATTAAGATCGACGATAATTGATCAAAGACCACAAAAGAGATTACTTGATGTATCAAGACGATGAAACAATGCGCACTTTCTTGATAATTTAATCAATTAATATAATCCATAAAATTTGTAATTTAATATTTCATTTATGTAATACCTTAGTCATTATCTTAACAGACCACGTAATAGGTTATATGACGCAACCGCTTCATCTTATAAGAAATGGCTCCAAAGGTTTCGTTTTAGTCTTGTGACTATTTAGTACTGCTAAATGTTACTTTGTCAGTCGCGTCTGACCGTGATTTATGGCATAATATATGTAGCAAGTGCCACTCACTACCACTTAGTAAGTGATAGTAAGTGCATTAAGAGGAAGAAGACGGCCTCTTCATGTAGAGGACGGTCTCCATTATTATTACTGCTAATTACGGACTATAATGCTATTTGAGTGTATGACATCAATCTTATATTATAACAGATATGCAATGCTACAAGCAAGCAAGCTATCTCATTTGTCCTAGATTCCAGTCTATTTCCAGGAACGCTGTGCCGATCCTTAGCTGCAAACAGGATACAGCGAAACCTGTCTATAATGGTCACTTTTGGGACCTGATAAAAAGTAACCATTGTAGACATGTGGCTTTTCTGTCCAGGTTGATTTCGATGGGAAGTATGATTTTGCGGGTTTTGAAGAGTGGCCCTTATACACAGGTGGATGCCCTATACAGGTGGCCGCTAATACCATGCTAATACAGGCTCGACTGTAGTTGTTACCTGCACGTTGTTTACTATTCTGAGACCGTCGACAGCATGGCCAAAGTGATGCCTTGTGAGGATGAGGAACTGTGGACGGGGGTCACATGACGGGAGGGTGCGATGCAATGGACTGCATCTTACAGAAATGGCAAGTTGGCAACTAACCGTACCCTGGCAGTACAGTCTGAACTGTCTGTGCGCATCGAGATCTCACCAGTCATGGTACTGCGGTAAACAGTTTCGAGTAGTGAACGCCACCTTTAATATTTTCTTATGACGCATGAAATTCAAGACAGCCAGAAACGACAGACGATGTGTCCGTTCGCACAAACTCTGAACTGAAGGGACGTAAAGTTTAAAATTCGCTTGTTTCCTCACAGTTTGCTCATTCTCAAGTGGAAGAAGCCGACTTGTCACTCCTGGCAGAAGTCGACAAGAAAGTGACAGTGGTATCTGCGCTATGGAATTTGCTGCGAACGAAGTCATGTATACAGTACAGCTGTATAGCGAAACCTGTCTATAATAATGGTCACATTTGATACCTGAGGAAAATCACCTTTATAGACAGGTGGCCTTTCTGTGCATGTTGATTTCTATAGAAAGTGTCATTTTGGAGTTGTGAAGAATGGCCTTTATACACAGGTGGCTGCTCTACAGAGGTGGCCGCCAATGTAGGTTTGACTGTAATAGAATTAAATTAATTCACTAAAATCTCGACAATAATGATTTATCGTACTTGAATCTATTCACGTATGCGTCATCAAACTGGGCAAAAGGTGCCTTGATCGCTTTCCGCAATTTCCTGGCTGGTTTGCCATTTGCCAAGCTCATGTAACTCACATTGGCGATACATTCACGTTTCGGACTTTTCTTGCTATCTACACAAAAGTCGTCTGTGGTGAAGGACAGACGAAAATTTTTCAAAAAGGGAGCTTGCTGACGTCACTAGACCAAACTTTTTGGCCTCAACTTCAGCAGGATGTTTGCTAAATATGAGGCTAGTTACATATGGTAGCAAGCTACGAGCAAGGTAAGGTTCAAACCAACTTCGAACGCCAATGTTTTGGTTGTTCTGTTGTGTTGCTTCTGTCTGCCCGAATGGTTTTGGAACTGAAAACATCAGCTGGACAAACTAACGAAATAGTTGTAAGTTTTTAAAAATTCTATTTATGTTTCTTGACAACTTTCGATGTTTTGGTAAGTCGAATCTCTTGTCTTATCATCGACTTGATTCTGATGGCTGCAAGCCTGCCCTGCAAATCTGCAATGACTTGCCAGTGGCGGGCAGTGTTTGATAATTGGATAGACAAGTTGTGAATAATTTCATTTCTTGTTTTGATTCCTTTTGCCAAGTTTCAACTAGATAGCTACGCTTCGTATAGCATAAAGTAAGATACTTTAAAATAAGCATCAGCTCCTTGAATGGTTCGAAAGCTCGGAGGCTACGGGGCTCTGCTTCCAGAGCAGATTTGATCATCTGAAGAGCATCACATTTGGAACGTCTCCTTGTCTGTTCAAACTCGCATCTAGCCTAATACTCTACTCTCAGCGTTGTCAGATTAGATTTAAGTTTTATTTTTAAACCCCTTTAATGTGTGACTGTGTGTTGGTCTGATTACAGAGTGGTCCTATTACAAGGTGACCAATTAACCATAATATATTTCGTCCAAATTGGGACTTTATACCAAACTAATGTAGAAAGTGCGTTTTGTGTATACCGAAGATTACGCCAAAGTGCTGAAAAGTCTTTTGTCACCCCAAAACAGAATAATTTAATTTTAACAAGTCTACAGGTTTAGTACTAGCCTATTAAAGTTCGAAGTGGATAAACTCACGGTAACCTTGAAGTTGTCTGAAATGCTAAACTCATGTACATAGATCTGCGTACGCATGCACAGTTGTCAAGTTGACGGCTTTAATTATCCTTGATTCAACCTAGTCAGCCTGTAGTCAACTATCCTTGCAAGGGCATGAAATAGTAGTCAACTATCCTTGCAAGGGCGTAGAATAGGTTTTCAAGCATATCAGTCGTGAAACAAGGTATTCGTTCAATGCAGGAAGATATGTTTATGTGGTGCAATTTTGGTCCCGTGATTCCAGGCCTTTGGCGATCGCTCAAGTTACGCAAGTAACAGACTGTCGAAGATTGCATCGATTCAAGCCAATCCATACTTTTTGTATCAAATCAGATCACACATTCACATGTCCAGTGCCACCATGATAGCAGACAAAACATACCACATTCTAAACGCAGCGAAAAACTACTGTATCTGCCTGCTGCACTGTTCCGGCCAGCGTTGTATGCTGCGCGTTGTTTACGCCAACCTCAGCTCAGATACGGCTCTCAAGAGAGTAAGAGACTGAAATTGATCTCTTTCAAACCAGTCGAGCGCAACGTTTTGCAAATCTAACATCTAAGCGGTTTGCACAGCTAAATTGAAGTGCCCATTCCATAGCAATAATTCCATCAGATTTGCAGAAAGCATGCCATATGGTGACTTCATGTTTGTGGAATATCTTGGCTTATTTTGAAGAAATCTTACAGTAGGTGACAGATCACAAATTATTTCGCAACGCAACTCTCTTCTCTGTTGAGATCGGCGTTGTTATACCAGTGATTGTACTAGAATCACAGGAACACCGAAGTCAACACAGCCAGTCTGCCTCAAATAGCTATGTTTAGTCCACTGCTCACTGAAGTCCATCGGGCATCGGCCATCGTCATAGTTTTGAAGACTGAGAAAATTGGTAAGGCCACTAGTTTGATAACTGCTTCTTCGCACACAGATGTATGTGAGTTAAGCATTTCAGACAACTCCACGGTTACCGTGAGTTTATCTACTTCGATTACAGTTTCAGAAGCAAGGGAATACGACATCTGGTGCTGGAAAGCTCACCTAGTTGCGTTCATTGTAAAATTGTAAATACTATAACAGCATAAAGTAAACCTCGCAACAGCCTGTGAGATTCTCAAATATCATTGCAACTTTCAAGAAAGAAAACGTATGTTTAGCTATTCGTCAGAACATGTTGGCAAAGCCTGGGCATTTCCTTTTCTCAAAGCCGTGTCTCAGGATGCCGGGATTGGACATTCAAATTAGGACAGTCCCGATCAAATCGGGATGTATGGCCACCTTGTCCAATTAAGCGAGTTTTACATTTCAACTGTAGGCCTGAAACGTGGAAATTAAATTCCATTCAGCGATATTTCAGCAGGTTTAATGTTACTGAGGATGTCAAAATATCTCATATCATTATACAGTGAAACTTGTCTATAACGGTCACCTTGGAACCAACGGAAAATGACCTTTATAGACAGGTGGCCTTTCTGTACAGTTTGATTTCTATAGAAAGTGTCATTTTGGGGTTATGAAGAGTGGCCTTTATACACAGGTGGCTGCTCTATAGAGGTGGCTAATACAGGTTTTACTGTATAGGTGTACTGATTTGATTACAAAACAGTACCCAGCAGTTGTTATTTGAAATATAACACTGGAAAATGGTAAATGAACGCATATACGGTAAGTGGTTTGAATATTATAGTGAAGCCTCGTTAATATCACTATGATTTTCCAGTCAAAAATCGTGATAATTTAAACGGTTCGGGATATTAAGCATGTTAAAATAGTTGATTTTGACAGAGCTTGGTTCTCAAAGTGAAGTGATCTTAAGCCGGTTGTGACATTAAATGAGGTGATATTAACGGGTTACACTGTAGGCCTAAACAGTAGGCCCTAGACGTCGATGAATGCGGCTAGTAGTTGCTAATAATTTTTGAAATGGATTAGGCTTGAAATTCCTTAGCATGAAAGCGATTTTTTCATATATCTGAGTTGCGATTGTCCAATTGTCTGATTCTGAATCTTGATACCATTCCTCATAAAATTCAAACGAATGAAGCCACAATCGGTTCCTATTTAGGCTGATGAATTGCAATATCGTTGTTGGTTTCTGTTTATCTAGACTGTCTGTACTACATGGTAGTTGACGCTAAGATGGCACGAAGTAAACCCTGACGTTGGTACTACTCACTTTGAAGAAACGATGGCCTGGCGTAATGCAGTTAGAAAACATGACACAAAACGCAACAGTGGTCCTGATTCTATATTGCCCGACCAAACAACACCAAGTTCTTCAAACGAAGAGCCCAATTCTCTCCAAAAGGACTCAGTTGCTTTGTATCGCAAGTATGCGTCAAAGAGAAACGCCGCAAATGCTGTTGCCTCTGATGGTAAGCCACATGCAAAACCGGCCGCGTCGTTAAAAGACTCAAATGTGACTGCAAAAGAAAAGACACATGCAGCTAATACCAAAAGCAAAACTGTCGTCAAACAATCAACGGGATTGTCCTTCAGGCCCATAAGTGACACAAGGAAACCTCACACTAGGAGTATTGCTAAAAGTCCCGCTGATACAAGGAGAAAAGCAAGTTCTAATGGAGAGAAAATCAAACCTCTCTTGCAATCTCAGAACAGTCAAAAGAGCTCAAGGCTTATTACAAAACAGGAATGGCCATCTATGTCCCCATCTGTTTCGAACAACACAAAGCCGCCATTGACTTACAGCTCGATGCTGAAAAAGAATGTTGGATCCCAAGTATGTATAAGAGGCGGCATTTTATGTTTATTTAACTATGAGGTCAATGGTCTAATCAGTAAAGTACTTGATTCTAGAGCCAGGGCTAGATGCATGAGTCAAATAAGAATCAAACGGTCGATTCCATTGTTCAACGGCAACAAAGGGTTTGCTCAGAGCCTTCTGGGTTTCCCGTACTAGCAAAATGTTTCAGATCCAACTGATTACCTTGATCCTACTCCACTAGAAAACCATATCAGAGCAGAATCAAACCATTTTCCCAATGGAGTCATAGGAGATAACAGCGAAGCGGTGTTGTTCAACAGGCTATCTGGTATGGAGTCACTCCACTCCGATAGCATATCTGGTGTAGTGTCATTCAGGCCTTAGTTATTGCGCTTTCTGTTGCAGCCTCAGCCGATCAATAAAAGTAATTTGCCAGTCTCTGCGCTAGATTTGTCTTCTCCGGAAGTGGACAAGATGGATGCAAAAAGAAGGAAGCTCAAGGAAAAGAAGAAAATGAAGAAGAAGCGTAAACAAGACGAGCGACGAGCAAATAGAGAATCTGTTGAGGTTTCTCCAGGAAATCCTGAACCAATTGTCTTTAACATTGCCAATATTCTTGATTCTTATCTTAAGAACAGCAAACGAGAAGATAACCATAGAAATGGAAGGATGACTGCTCAGAAGAAACCTGTGAAGCAGGTTTTGACAGCTGGAATACTTCCCCGTGCGGCTAGCAATGCAAAGACATCTTCTGCAGTAAGATGTATTATTCACAAAACATCAAAGCATTCTGACTAATACCTCAGCTGTTAGTTAAATTTACGACCTTCTTGCTTTAATATTACCAGAGACGACAACCTGAAATTACATCGAAACCTGTCACTCTAAAGAGAGGCAAAGTACGCGAGAGTCCAAAGAAGAAACGATTGACGATGCTTCGCCAGGTGGGATATTTGCTAGGTCAAAGTTCACTATTCACGTTGCACATTCTTAACTGATGAACTCTTCAACTACAGTACAAGCTGCAAGCTAATTACTATCACTATGGTTTTCTAGACACAAATCATGATACAGTGAAACATTGGCGGCCACCTCTATAAAGCAGCCAACTGTGTATAAAGGCCATTGTTCATAACCCCAAAATGACACTTTCTATAGAAATCAACCTGGACAGAAAGGCCACCTGTCTATAAAAGTCATCTTTCAGGTCCCAGAGGTGACCGTTTAGACAGGTTTCATTGTAATAAGCGGGTAGTGGTATTAAGCAGGTTCAACAGTTGACTCTGATGGAGCTTGTTCCTCAGACTGACGTGATATTAAATTTGTTGTGACATTAACTGAGGTACTGTAATAGTATTAACAGAGTCGCAAATCTATTTTTTGCATATGCAAAAGTTCCCTAATTTTATCATATTAGGTTGCATGGTTTAGCCGCTTATTAGGATGGTGTCAGTGACACCGTGCCACCTGCAATAGTGACCTTTCACCCTTTCACCTCTGAAATTGCAGCTGCGAATTGTTTTCAAAGCTTCAACGATAATCTTGACAGATGAATTAAAGTACTGAATTCTGTAGGAATCCTTATGTTGTTAGGTTATTCTGGCAGCAAGGAAACGGAAAAAAGAACTGCTAGAATCCCAGAGAGACACAATCACAGTTCCCAAGACTCAACTCGAGCAGCACCCGACGTCAGTTAATGATCAAGAGACAGAGGCACTAGCCTTGATTCAGAATGATGCAAGTGACAACGCAGTTAAGCCGAAAGTGACTGATGAATTGCCCCGGGATGAAGCCGAGCTGCAAATTGAAAATGCTCGCGATGTAACCCCTGCAGATGAAAGTGGAAACGGACAGCCGGAGCAAGATAGCACGACTACGGTTGCTGGGTGAGTGTGAATTTGGCCACAACAGAGGGGTAGTGTCAAGGGACATTAGCAAATGCTACCAATTGGACGTCATTATTGTGGTTGTGAAGTAATCTTATAGAAATAAACATTTGGATTGCAAATGCCGATGACATATTTTGGAATGAGGTGGGATTTCACAACGCAGCTGAATTCAGCTAATCTGCTGTATGTGATATTAATTTCTTATCATTAAATAGGCTTATCCGGAGTGAACAGAATGATGCCAGAGTGAAAGGCATTTGTGTTTATGGGCCCTTATAATATTTATTTATTGTGCAGATCAACAAAGATGACAGAACAAGTGATTGTATCTTCAGAAGAACAGACAACCAAATCAGGTGCGTTTTGCTTGCTCTCCTTCGAAACAAGGCTCATTTAATGTATTCTGCTGATTTATATACACATCTGTTTTGGACTTGTATTAAACTAGCATAGAAATATTCTATTGTTCAACTGAGACAACTTATCTTTCTTTAAATGACCTGTGTCAGGAGACTGTAAGGTATGCAGGTTGTATGTTGACAAATGTAGTTGTAGAGGCAAGTAGATGTAGTTGAGTATATAATTGTGGCAGATACGACGGAGGGTAGCCAGCCCGTCCGAAGGCTCGAGAGTACAGATTGCAAGAGAGTGATGTCAAGAAATACAAGACATTTATAGCGACTGACGAAGGGTGCTGATTGGCAGTCTGAGTGCTGACTTAAATGCTTGATGAGACTGCCACAAGATCACCTGCTAAAAGAGACCACCTGTTTCAAGGTACAGCTTACACTACATTCACATGTCTCCAACCGCTATATCAAATTTGACGTCCAGCAGCTTGAAAAGTCCAACACTTTTTCAAGAATGCTATTTTGCACATTGTGCCCCCAACAGTAAGAAATATGACTGCGAATTTCAAATACAGATATCAACATCTGTCCGGACTTATGCATGCTTTTCAAAATTGTAGACTGTCTCATGTCAAAATATCTGTAAAGATTTCACTAGAAACAACGGCAAGCAAATAGTTTCCAAATCCAGACGAGGAACTCTTTGTTCACTATTCCTTCTACCCATGAGCTATTGCCTTATAGAACAGTCTTCCTGGGAGAAACGGTGGAATCAAAATTGCTAGACTTCTTAAGGATTATTGTTAAAATGTAATTCATCTTGATTGTCAGCAAATTTAGAAATGTTTAACTATTTCATGTAACGTTAGTGCTTTTTTCGAAGCCTTCTACGCTTTTATTCTTTCTTTGAGTATATTCTTGGAATAAAACACATGCAAACATAGCTACATACATCATACAATACATACATTCTTTTGGAAACTGTGTTGATACGTAAATACTATACATGGATTACTTACTGCTATAAGATACAAAGAGAGCAATCGTTGCCATCAGGTTTGGATTCGATTTCACTAGATTTTGCAAGCAGCCAAACCAGCCGGTCATTAGTAGCTACTATGAGCAATCTGACGGTGGTCTCCTATAGCAGGTGGTCGCTTAGTAGAGGTGATAAAGGAAAGATCAATTATTACTTCTTTGAAGGACCATCTGAAGATGATTTCATATTACTGTCAGCAAAAAAGTACTAAAAATGTTCTGAAAAGTGCTGACGAAGTACTGAGTTTTCAGCACTTTTTAGTAGTTACACTTATTTTAGTACTTTTTCGGTATTTTGTTTCTCACAGTATGGCAGTTGGTCGCTTAATACATACAATGAAATCCGTCTATGATAGTCACCTTTGGGACGTAAGGAATATGGTCTTTATAGACAGGTGGCCTTTTCGTCCTGGTTGATTTCTACAGAAAGTGTCATTTTGAGATTTTGAAGAATGGCCTTTATCCGCAGGTGGATGCTTTATAGATGTGCCGCTAATACAGTTTTGACTGTAACATCAATTGTTTTATAAATGCTCTTTACTGAATTCATTGCTTTTTATCTCAGCAATAGAACTCACCGATTGCGATTCGTTGACGGAGCTCCCACCGGTCTTATGCTCTCGAATGCACTCAAGGAAGTTCCGAGAGTGAGTTTTGCTTGTCAGTAAAGACATTTTGTATGCTACAGTACAGTTTAATCCAGTTTTTTTAGACTCTGCTTCCCTGATCATCGGATACTCCTTTTAGAGATCACATATATTTCCATTGTGTCGCCATCAGATTTTGTGCGTGCATATTCAGAAAAAATGAAGAAAAAAATTAAATTAAAAAATAAGGATATTTTGCAGCATTTTGTTCCCAATGTAATCCTAATTTTTGAATAGCAGCAGTACTAGTGTGTTTTAAATTTTCTTGTATCTACTGACTTGTCCTCTGAGTATAATTGTGAACGATAAAGAAGTTTTTCACAAAAGTTTAAAAGTGCGATGGAATTAGTTGCTCACCATTTTCTTTGGCTGTCATTGTTTAAAATCGTCTATTCTGTTTCTGTTCTGTATTTTTAAGGTACTGTGACCATTTGATTGATAAAGACATTGACGAAGTGGCGACATTGCTATTGTCAGAGCTGTTGCGGTTCCAAGACCGTGTCTACCACGAGAACCCAACCAAGGTCAGTGTGGTCTAGAGGCTAGTATGCATGGCTGCCACTGCCAGTCAAGCATCCCTGGTTCGACTCCTGGCCCAGTGCTGACAGTCATAGATATTAGTACGGTTGAATATATTTTATACAAGGCATTTTATGGCGTGGCCAAATCATCAGATGTGACAGAGGTCAACTAGAGTGAAACCTGTCTATAATAATCACCTTTTGGTCCTGAAGGAAATGACCTTGATAGACAGGTGGCCTTTCTGTCCAGGTTGATTTCTATAGAAATGGCATTTTGGGGTTATGAAGAGTGGCCTTTGTACACAGGTGGTTGCTCTATAGAGGTGGCCGCTAATACAGGTTTGACTGTAACTGGAAATCGTGAGATGCTTTGGGACTTCCAACTATAACACACACAAAAGTTATTTCTCCCCAAACGGTTAAAGTTATCTACTGGATCTCAGTTAACTGGCTGCACCAAGCCATTGAATAGCCAGCGTGATTAGAACCCCAATAGGACGTCTGCCTTCTTGTACTACAGTAAGTTATTATTAGTACGCCATCTAGATGTCCGTTTGTTAGCTTTTGACGCTGCTTTCAGAGCAAAGTGTAACCACACCGTGAATTCGTTTTAGTTTGGAATGATTGTGACTGGCGGCACGCTGTGACGTCGTGTTATTCTTACAGTTTCAGCAGAAGAAGCGAATGATTCAAGGGCTGCGTGAAGTACGAAGATCATTGAAAGTCAACAAATTAAAATGCGTCATTTTGGCTCCTAATCTCGAGCGCGTCGCTGTTCAAGGTGTGAACACAACTATCAAACTGCTTTACGCTTTAACCCAAGAGACGGCTAAATCCAAGCATCCAAGCCTAATGCGAACGCGTGTCTTTGCTGGTCATTGATTGCCTCTTGCGTTTCTCTTGCAGGTGGAATTGATGATTACATTGGTCAGATTATCGTCTCGTGTCATCGAAGTGGCTTGCCAATAATCTACACCATGACGAGGCAGAAACTGGGAAAGATCCTACGCAAGAAAGTGCCCGTCAGTGTCATTGGAATTATCAGCTACGATGGTGCCCAGGTCGGTGGCCTGTGCGGGCCTGTGCCTTGAGGTTACTGTCTCACTTGCCAACGATGCAGCATTGAATCTTTTAATGTTGTAATATTTGTATTGTCTTTCGTATCGTTGTCTAGAACCATTTCAAGAAACTCATTGAACTGACAGAAGATGCAAAGATGAGGTACAGGGAAAAGTTGCTTTCCATTTGTAAAGAAGAAGGCATCGATCCCCCGTCTCGATTTGCCGAATCTCTCGCAGATGAAACCACGCCAACCGGAGACAGCAGCTACACAGGCACAGAGCATGAAGCAACTAAGCCAGAAGCTGACATCAAGGCGCGAATGCTGGCGAATCTCACGTGACGTTTCTTACAATACGAGGTCAGCTAACACGTGGACGATGATACTCTCACGCGTTGTGTCAATGTCAATGCTTGCATTGTATGTCGCTTTGACAACGGGTAACCTTGACAACATCTGCCGTTCATCAGGCTTACTTGTTGCTCATCGAATCGTCGGTAGTAGAAACCATTCATTTTTTGGCTCGTATTGAATGAGCGTTCACCATCGCAAGCCCTTCCATTCTACTAGCAAAATGATTCTTGGTGTCAAGGCAATGGCTGCTGCTAGATCCGAACGTAACCATGCATGATAGGAGTCACTCAAACCAAGAATCTAAAGGCGATGGTGCCGGAAACCACAAGATACGAGGAAAGGAGATGGAGTAGAAAATACTTGAATAATAAATGATCATCAAATATGCATTATGTATAACTGTTATCATTCCTTTGTTAATAACGCAATACAATTTAATGAAATAACCATCCATTATCAATGAAGATCTGGTGCGTTCGTCTTGCTTTTGATATCTGTCGAATGGCGATACAATATAATCTCGTAATATCACCTCGGTTAATATCACAACCCGCTTAAGCGGCCTCCCAATAATCTGACTTCCAGAGAAACAGTTGAAGTCTGCTCGCAGGCTACCTCCCAAGAGATTTGGTCTGTTAAAAGAGGTACGTACGTCATGTTAGTTTAGTTTCTCGCAATCTGATTGGCTGAGGGGTATGATGGGAAATCAAGACAAAACACCTGTGCTGTCTTCATTTTGCGACTGACGAATTTTCTAAGGTCCCTTGCGATCGACTCGAACATTTCACGAAGATGTCTGTCAAAAACGAGCAGCGGTTTTTTGAAAACAAATGAGCCGGTTAGCTCTGAATGGTTAACCTTCTTCGACCTGCTGTTGATTAACAAGTTAATGATATTTCAGTGAATGGCTCTTCAATCAGAAAATGAATAAATAAATCTTTATTTTTGTATCCTACCTAATTATTCGTAACCTCTTTCTCGGGTCAGTTAGCCTCTTCTATTAATCTCTAATTGTTCTTGTCCCCGTCTGTCATTATATAAAATGTCGTTGCCCGCCTGTATTTAATCAGATTGAGAGATAGCCAGAGTTCTTAATCTTAATACTATACACCTTATTACCAGGACGCCTAATTATTCCTTATTTAGTTAGTAGCAAGACACAGACCGCTACATCTTGTTACATTTTACTAATTAGTTGACGGAAAGTGTAACGTTTAATAAAATAATTATTATCACTTCTGGTGTAGGGAGACACTTTTCTTTTCTCTTTTAATAGAGAATCATAGGGATTTTATTTTCAGATAAAAAGATTATATTACACAAGTGATTATGGACACTGTCTTTACATTTGAATCCCGCGTGTTTGGATTCCATCGAGAACAATCGATTTACGTGAGGTCTTTAGTTTCTGTGGAATGATTCATTCAATCTAGGCTTAGGCAGGGTGATTGCAACATTGTAGCAAAACAGAGTGATATCTGCCGCTTGCACCATTTCTCAATACTAACTTCAAAAACGGCTTTACTCTCTGTTTTCACTAAGCAAATGCGAACTGTTATTTCATTCCATGCGGGGTTCCTAGCCTACACGGTTTTCTTTATGTAAAGTAATAAGTTACAAAGTTGGTCCTTTTAGAAAGAAAAAAACTGACCCACAGATACTGTACTCTCCGGACACTTCTCTGGGTCACCGGCGGTGAGAAGAGTTTTGATATTTTCGGGTTTATTTTCACATTTTGAGGTGCATTATTCTACACTTAGCTTTCTAAATCTCACTCGCCGTCAGAAATACAATAATAAGGATTTACCACATGGATTTGATCAAGCAAGAGTCACGAAGAAAATTCTATTCTTAATTTTAGCAATTTACTTGAACTCAGAGTCAGGTAGGCTACCCGAGGCCGTGACGTCAACAGTTCCAACATGGCGCGTTCTTGTTGACGTTGAATGTCGAAGATGTCTCAAACTCTCAATGTCGCAGGAAGGTTAACTGATTAGCAAGATGCGTTCCTTTGAAATATAACAAAAACTGCCCTGATTTAGAATGTTTTATTTTGGATATAGTTTTATGGGTATTTTATTTGAGCGAATGAAGCTCTTTCAACTTCAGAAAGAATGAGTTGGTTCGACACCGCCAGCTTTGCCTCACTCGCGAAGACAGCAATCAACCAAGCTCAGAAGAGATTGGATAAGGTACTTGACATCGAGGAGGATCAGGTGAATTCATCATCTTCTACGTCGTCTGTTGAAGCGAATGTGAAATCATCCCCTAGGCCATCCTCTGGTCAGTTGCTAAAATCTACCAAGAAGGAAAAACCGTTGGCTGCTCAGAGAAAAGTCTCAAAGCATGACAAGCCTGGTTCTCGAAAGAATTCCAACAATTTATCAACAAAATCACCGTCTTCTTCTAATATTGAAGGTGATGAATTCTTTTCTGACTTTCTTGGTTCTAAACCAGTCAGAAGAGACGCTGAGAACCAAGTTGGGACACCAGTCCAGACCAAGTCACAACACAACAGTGAGCTACAAGATGTGCCAACAAGTACCCCTGTTAGAACTTCTACAGTCGAACGTAGCACAAACGAGCAAAGTAAACGAACTGGAGGGATTAAATCTGGCGTGAAGCAGACTGGTAATGCAGAACCCTGTAACATTGCTGCCCGTGCTGTTGGTCAAAATGGAGTGACCATTCCCGAGAAATGTCACAAAATTGAAGACCAGACTTATAAAGACACTTCTGTTGACAAGGAGATTGATCCTTTATTGAAACCTATTGAAGAAACTGATTTATTGTCTTCCTGTAATAAACCATCCGATTCTTTGCCAAACAATGAACTCTGTTCTGAACATGTCAAAAGCAGTGTTGAACAAGAACTTCTGAAGTTAGAGCCTGCTCCTGAGTTATTGGTCAGCCAAAATTCATCTGATAGTATGTTGAAATTGCAAGCCACTGATGTTGATTGCAAGACAACAGATCCCTTGACTAACACTAACGACACACTTGAGACTGTTCGTGATTTTAAATGTAGTACGATAGAACCTTCAGCCGATGACAGGGTAGAATATTTTAATAATGACGAGAAGGATGGCGTAAGCTGCGAGCTAGAAACAGAAGAAGATTCTGGAATGGAAACACATGTTGGAGAATCACCGCTTCAGACTGCTATAAATTGTGAGCAGGAAGAGCAACATGATATTTTATCATTATCGGACAACAGTTCTGTGGAGCTTGATGTTACGATGAAAAATAAAAATGGAGAACTGGAACATTCAGGCATCTGTTCATCAGAAAAAGAAGTAGGACTTACTGGTTCATCATCAGACGAAACCATTGAGAAGGCTACAGTTACAATATCTCCAGATCTATTGCTGCATGATGGCGTACACGAGACGGATCACGCGTTGCCTAAAGATCCTTCCTTGAAGGATGTCTCGACCTCTCTTGTATCCGATGACCAGGAAAATTGTGATGAAGATAAGGTATATAAGAAGCTGTTAGTAGATTGATGTGTGCTGAATGTATATAGCGATGGCTAATGGTGGCTTTTCCCATTGCATGTTGCAGCATCAGTTAGACTTACTCTCAGACTGTTGCAAAATCATTGTTTAATTCCTTGCAGTGATGGGAGAATATTTGAGTTTGACTGCAACCCATATTGAAAAGTAAAAGTAATAAAATATTAATGAGTACTTAAGGAGCGTGTCATAACAAATATTTAACTAGTTTTAACAGATCGTTAGCAAATTTATTGGCTCATCGTTATGGTTGTCTTTTTATTGTGGAAACCTCATGGTACTCTACGTTAGTCAATGTCATTGTATTAATTAATGTCGTTGATTAGCCATGTTATGCATTTACAGTCAAACCTGTATTAGCGGCCACCTCTATAGAGCAGCCACCTGTGTATAAAGGACACTATTCATAACCCCAATATGATACTTTCTATCGAAATCAACCTGGACAGAAAGGCCACCTGTCTATGGAGGCCATTTTTCTCAGGTCCCATGAGGTGACCGTTAGAGACAGGTTTAACTGTAATTTGATACCACTGACTTCTTACTTATTTTCCTTCTCAGAAGGATGTACAGCAGTTACACGCTGTAATCAAAGCAAGAGAGAGCAGACTGGTTTTGATGAGCAAGGAGAATATTGAATTGCAGGAAGCTGTGGAGCAGTTCAAAAGGTAATGGAATATATATGTTGTCATGGGGATGCTTCATTGTTTTTGTTTTTTGATAGATTTTGTGGGCAAGTAGAGAATGAGGGAGATATTGCTTTCACAAAATTTAGGCCTACTCCCTAGCTTTGCAATGCTCCCCAATTGAGTTGATGCCATCCCTATTAACAGGGCCGGATTAGCCATTAGGCACAGTAGGCCAATGCCTACAGCCCTTCCAGAGTGATAGGCCCCCCAAAACTTTTGTATATTGTTTTATCAAATTTAAATTTAAATTCTAGAGTTGTAGTGGGTTTGTTTTTCTGGTTTAATCATCTGATAAGTAGAAATAGCAGTGCATCAATCCATTGCAATAGGCCTCCACGTAGTTGTAGCCTGCCTACGACCAAAATATATTATATTATTCCCTTGCTGGATCAGAAAATGCAAAAGTTTGAATGGGGAGGACCCCGGAACCCCCATTTAGAACGCCTTCAGTGACAATAATATGCCCTGGGCCATTTTGCCTACGACCCACTTTCTTCTAATCCGGCCCTGCCTATTAATGATCATAGCATGGAGATTCTAGCAGCGGTAGCAGTCAATGTAACGTCAACTTGTGTGTCACAAGACAGTTGTTTGCTTACTACAATAATTGCATTGTTATTTTCTAACGGCGATGAAGTTAAGCGATTTACCAAGGTGTCAACATTTCTGTTTTCTGTTGCTTTCTGTTTGTTGAGGGGCCATAGGGAATTATCTGGTTTTGTCGTTCTGTATGGCTGTATGCTACTTTCGTTCGGTTAAGTCTGTGATGATTATCATGTTATTTCTGATTCTGTTTGCGTTTCAGTCAAATTTTAAGGCTTGAAGAGCTGCGAATGATGGCTAATGACGAAGATTCACCCGAGATGAGACTGAGAGAGGAAATAACAAAGTTAGAAGGAGAACTGGAAGAAGCTGTCGAGGTATATTGTTGGCTTCTGTTTCAGGCTTCAGGGGTACTATTTCGTAGAAAATTGTTGAGAAGTGTTTTCCAAGCATCAGTGGTGGTGTGGTTTGATGTTGTTGTTGTTGTTCTGTAGGAGGCTCACACACTAAAGGAGCAAATCAGAGAACAAGAGGTTACTCTAAAAAGGTGAGTAAGCAAGCATTATGCTGAAATCTTGATTTGAGAATAAGGATTGCACAATTATCAAAATTAGGCTGTCAGGAAGAGAATGATAATGAGAATGCTGTTCGAACCAGGATTATTCAAATTTATACTAGCTTGAAAAATTTCTTTGTGATTCGAAATATTTTGCTGAAATAATTTTTTTTAATCAAATATTTTCATTTAAATGTTTGCTATGATAAATACAATCCATCTGTGAACTGTTTCTTCTACCGTGTGATTCCCATTTGGAACTCTCTGCCACAAGATGCTGAAACATTACAACCAATGGTCAATTCAAGCATGCTGTTGACTCGATTGATCTGAAACAATTTTGTAAAATTTATTAGGTCGCACGTAATGTGTAAATTCTTTACCTGTGCTTGCCTGTCAAATGTTGTTATTTTTTGCAATATTTGACAAATATATCACATCATTCATTCATTTAATATAATTATTTAAGGAGGGTAAACTAGTAAGTCACTTAGACTTGTCTAACCTGGGGCCCTCACGTTCAAACAGCATACAATAGGCAATGAATTACTAGAAAGGAATAATAAGATGATTAAAATTAAAATTAGGAGATAATATCATATCATATGTAATTAAATAATCTTGCTGTTCATGTCTTATGATATTCTGCTTCCTCCTCTTTCAATCTCGTTGTGGAAATTTTGCTCCACGGCATGCAGAAGATTACTTGATTACTTACTTGACCGGGGCTGTCTCACTCCCGAAGGAGGAACCCCTCCCTGGACGCCTTCCATTTGTCTCGGTCACGGGCTAGTCGTGGCCACGCTGGCCCCAGGTGGCGTGTGCAGAAGATAGCCCTAAGTATGGTATTATCTTGTTCTGCTACTTTATATCTCAAAATGATTTACTACTGATACGATTTAAAATATTCAAAAGGTTTTAACCGAATCAAATTGCAAGCTGTGGAATAATCGAACTTCCAAAATCAATTGAAAAAAGCATTCATAGCAACAAACTCATAATTGTAATCTTTCTTATTTCATAGTAAATTAAATTTAGCCAGGGATTGTTACATTTTTTCTGTTAATCGTAGCTCTGTCGATGAAAGCGAACGATACTCAAAAGTATTGCAGGAGAAAGAGGATATTATAGCTGAGCTGCTTGAAGAGGGTAAGGTTCATCACAATCATTTCTGCTCGCATTATATTCTTGAAAACGTTAGTTTTGCTCCATTTTGTATTGAGCACCTTGGTATTGAGTTTCCCGGTTATGACCCTGAGTGGAACTCAAGATGCCAGATTGACAACAGCATTTACTAGCCGCTAGACCATACTGATACATTTAGAAATCTTTCATCAGAAGCCTTTCTGATATCCAAGATGGTCAAGCATCATACTTGACGTCCTGTTCATTTTTTGATGGTTGCAATCTGGCCGTGCATCACATAGGTGTTCTTGAGTGTGGTACGATATGATCATATCAACAATAGCAGTGATTGTTTTACTTGATTTAAGACAATGAAAATGTATGGGCAACCGATTTGCTTATCTCAAATTCTCTTTAAAGGTGAAAAGCTTTCAAAGAGAGAGCTCCAATTAAGCAACAAGATAAAACGTCTCTCGGCAAGATGCAAAGAAAGCGAAGGAAAACTAGAACAAGAGAGGTATTGTTTGGTGATATAATGTATTCCCTGGCCTGCTCGATGGCCATTTTCTCTGTGATCACCATGGATATGGTTTTTTTCTTCAGGAATATAAATAATAAGAAGCTTGAAGAGATAGAACAGCTGAATGAAATAAGCAAAGAAAAACAAGAGAAGCAAGATGTTCTGTTAGGTAAGTTGAATGTGCTGTCAATTAGCATGTGCTATTAAAGATCCCTAAAACTAGGATCCGTGATGTGTTTGTGCGTCTATATTAGTACATTGTTACCAGGACCGTCTTATGAGTCAAGAGGGCCTAAAGCACTGCTTCTAAAGAGGCCTATCTTAGATGGTTAAATATTATAAAACTTATGGCTCTGTTAAAAATTTCGTTAGTTGAAAGCAATTTGCTCACTCCCACTCCCAGAAAAGTGAAATTCATTATTTCAGTGGCACTCTGGAGAGGATTTCACTTTCCACAATCTAAATACTGTATATTTAAATGTTTGAAATTGCCATTTCAATGGGCCTATCCCAACTGAAGGCCTAAAACACATGCTTTGAATGCCTATTACATAAAATGGCCCTGATTGTTACTCACTCACTCACTCACTTACTGTTCTTTCTTTACTATAAACTAGCTCCATGATCTCCCCAATATTGAGCTGTCTATTGTCTAGCAATGTAACAGAAACAGTATCAATTCTTCCTTATACCAAAATCCACGGCACTTAATTAAACCACCTCCGGACCACCACTTTATTTCTGTTTTATAAAGCACCTAGTTTTTCTTAACCATGGTTTTATTATGATGTTCACTATATAAGTATATATAGACATGATTAGATTATTTGCTCAAGGAAGAGGCAATTGGTTCCGTTACTCCGAGTTTCACGCAAGGGCGTTCTTCAGACGGATGTATTCCCGGATGTATAGACATGATTATATACTTTTAGCTGAAGTCAAACGCCTTGAGTCGATCACTGATCAACAAGAAGACGAGATATCTGC
This sequence comes from Calvadosia cruxmelitensis, assembly GCA_900245855.1. Classification (NCBI taxonomy): domain Eukaryota; kingdom Metazoa; phylum Cnidaria; class Staurozoa; order Stauromedusae; family Kishinouyeidae; genus Calvadosia; species Calvadosia cruxmelitensis. Next base: position 19,842 of record OFHS01000169.1, read on the forward strand.
ACTGAAAGAGAATCTTGACGACTTGCAAGAGAAGATGGTTCCTCTCAAGGAAGCTAACGAAGTTGCTTTGCTGTAAGATCAGAAATGCAATGTTATCATTTTAATATTATTAATGAAATTTATTACAGTGAAATCTGTCTATAACGGTCACCTCTGGGACCTGAGAAAATGACTTTTAAAGACAGGTGGCCTTTCTGTCTGTTGACCTATACCTACTGACACCATGCCAACGCGTTTCTGTATTTAAAGGGGACAATAGGCACTGGAATGACTCCTTTAATTTCTTTTTGTTGTCGCTGCTTAATTCGTAATTAACATACAAACATGGGGTGAAGTAATTGTCACATTTTTGAAGTGACTTAATTGTCATTGTTGCATTCAATAAAGACAAATTGTAGGTCTTTGATCTGTGGTATAACCATAACAGTGTTACTCAAATCATTCTAGTTCCTTTGGATGTATGCAGTGATTTTTGAGAACTGTTTCAGACTTCAAATCCATTTCGTCCGTTAACACATGTTGTCTTCATATTTAAATTACTTTTTTTAATTTTCTTTCAAAGCTCGTGGTTATGCTTGAATGGTATCTTCTCGGTCAAATCGGTTACATGTTTCTGTTTTTTTTCCTAGGGAAATCAACCGTTTGAATCTTGTCTGTGCCCAGAAGGCATCTGAAGCACAGGTTGGTTGTCTGTTTTCTCCAATTGTAGCGTAAACACTATCATCTGTCTAATGTGTGCATCTATTCTTGCAAGAACAAGGACTGTTTTATCCAGTAGGCATCAATGCACGTCCGGATAGGTCCTATTCAAAGCTTTTAGTATTCAGGTGTACAGCTGTTAGATTTTGCAAGGTGGTAACACCTCTAAAATGCCACTAAAGTAGTTTTCACCCACTTTGATAATAATAATATAGACGGTGCTCTAGAGGAAGAGTCCGTCCCTCTTCCTCTTATGGATGCAAGAAAAACCTAAACTGAGATGTGATTTATAGACCGTGCTCTGCAAACTGAACTAACATACCATATAGAACTATTCAAGTTGATGAACTTTTTAAACAGACCAAATGTCAGTCTATTGAACTATCTAAAATAGATGAGATAGGGAAAGTGCTGTAGACGAATCTAGCAACAGCTGAACTAAATAGACCTTTTTCGCGAGCTACCATTGTAGGAAAAAACAGTGCATTGTGGGGCAAGTTGAGTGCCTGAAGCAGAAAAGAAACTGGGTTTCTGACTCATAATATTAACGAGAATCATATTTTTAAGGAAAATAGTGCAGCTTGAAGAAACTGCATCAGTATCAAATTCAACTTTCTCCATATTCCGAAATCAGAGACATCAACCTTCCCCATAATGCACTTGCTTTTTCCAAAATGGTAGCTTGTGAAAATGGTCTATTGGTACCTTATTGACAATGTTGACAATTGACAATTTATTGATTTATTTGCAGGAAGAAGCCATTCACGAAGCGCTCAAGGAGCAAAAGGTATTGCAGGAGCAACTCAAGAATGTTGAAGGAAAAGCAGAGCAGGAAAAGGTTGAGCTGTTACAGAAAGTGAGTGTTATGTTGTTATGTTGTCCAGCATAAAGTCAGCTGGGGTCTTATTCATGGAACAGGACTAATTTGTATTCTGAGACTAAATCTCAAGTCACACATACACATTTTAGCACTTTAGTCCACACTTGACATTTAGTGATGGACTATGCTTTAGTCTCTCTCCATAAGTAAGGGCCATGATGATTTTATTTTTTATATTATGAAGTTGCCTGTCAAAATCAAGGATGTGGTTAGATGGTTGGGAACAAGGCTCCAATGAGAGATTAGATTGCGTGAGTTATGTGTTCGCAGCTTTGCGTGAATTGACGAAGCGCGATCCTACTGCATGTCGGAATGCATTTGCTTTCAGGCACATGGTTTTGAGCTGAAATCAACAATTTTGACAGCCAAGAACAATAATTGAAATTGACCATCATAGGTAAAAGTACAATTGAATTCGCATCAAACAAAACAATTTCTTGGCGTCTTCACTTGTGGCAGAGGCAGGGTGGCACAAAGTGCCCGAACCCGCGAACCTAGATCGCGGAAGGCAGAGAGAAAATTCCGAAGCTTCGCAAAGTCCATTTACTCAACAAACTAATTAATTATTCTATGATCAAGGCTGCCTTCGGAAAATTCTAGTGTAAACACGATAGCTTCCGACTGCACTGCTTTTAACGGCCACTTCGGAAATTCAGAATAAAACAACAATTTGGTTCCAACCCCAAATTTAGGGCATTGCATTTCTGGGAAATGGACGTCCCCGTTTTCCAAATCGAAGTACGGAGACTCAAACTCGTCTTGTTGTTTACACCGCTAATCTGCTAGTCATTCGGATTCCATCCATCAATCGCTTTGCAATTATATTTCAGAGTAGGCAGATAACAAATAGAAATGGGTGCACAGTAACTTCAAATCAGGGAAAGCAACTTTGACATCTGACATGATAACAAGTGAGCCGAGTCGACAATCAAGGGGCCGTGAGTAACATAAATATTAGTTTGAGCCCGACTCTGACGAAGCAGCCAAGAAACAATAGTAGAATAGTGGAGTGGTTACATTTTCGAATTCTACTTCAGAATTTCCAAAAGCAGCAGTGTTATTAGAAGCAATTTCTCTCCTTGAGTAAAGTAACGAACATTGTTTATTGTTGGGTCAAACCTCAGTGAAGCAACATTAGAAATCGAAATTGTTGTCCGGAGAAAAATTTTTCCGAAGTTATTTTGGGGAAAATGTTGGTTCGCGGAAGGTTTTAAACTTTGTGCCACCCTGGGCAGAGGTCAACTGACTTATATGCCGAAATGTTGTGGGACTGCACATGAGGGATTATAGCGATGCAGTGTAAATCTGCTAATGTATCCTATACCAATATCATAGTTTAACTCTCCTTGTATTACTCGTTTTACTCTTGTAAGAATTTATACTTTCGTTCTTTTTATGCTTGTATTGATCGGGAATAGTTAATTAACAGATGCTTTGAGTCCAATAATGTGTAAAACTACGTGAAATAGCAAGCACCGTGAAAAGCATTTGAACTTGAAAAAAAAACGAAAAACCGTGCAACAGTCCTTTTCACTTGGATTTCACATAGTTCCAGTTCTTGCTGAAATCCTATGCAGAGTTATCTCATTCCTTGTGATTAATTGTCTCATCTTATTGAGAATATACCATTGACCTGTCAAAATGTAATTATTATCCTTCCTTCTTTCAATTCGTGAGTGTGTGCAGGCATAATGGTCTACTTCAGATCTTAGAAAATTGTGCTTTGTTTGACTTTCAATCATTAATTCTTGCTTGTAGATTGAAGATCTGCAGCTGGCGTTAACTCGGGCGGAGCATCAGTCCAGTCGCAAAGAAGATCGCTACAAGCTTGAAGTGACAGATCTACAGATGGTTGGTGTCCTTAATTAGGGTACAATGAAACCTGTCTATAATGGTCACCTATGAGACCTGAGGAAAATGACCTTTATAGACCGGTGGCCTTTCTGTACAGGTTGATTTCTATAGAAAATGTTGTTTTGAGATTATGAAGAGTGACCTTTATTCACAGGTAGCTGCTCTAAAGAAGTGACCACTAGTACAGGTTTTGCTGTAATGGGTGATATATGGATAAGGCGACTGCACTTAGATAAGCGTATGAGTGATAGCTGATATGGCTCTTTTCATTTTCATTCCTTTTGCTCCATGAGTTCTCTGAAACCGCAAAGAGAAATGCTAAAAATTCCTGTTTGCACAACGTTATGTTTGAACGGTTATCAATCAGATTGAACCTGCTAAAAGTCGACTGCCATGTTTAAGCCCAATTTGCATAACTTAAACACGGTTCAACTTTTACAGGTAAATCGTATTATTTCAATTTTCTCGATGGTAATCTTTTAATCAGGTAGTCATTAAGACATGCTGGACTGTACTTAACTTCTGCTTAATTGAATAGTTATGATATCATTATGAACTACACTTTAAGTTACATTTCGAACATGCTTCAATGGATTTGGAGCCACGTATAGCTCTTGCTGTTTGTTTTGGTGTTGTACTTTACTTTATCATGCTGTGATTTTTCTTTGCTTGTTAGAGGCTTCAAGCAGCAGAAGACAGAAACCAAGACTTGGCTGAATCAGTTACAACTGGTATTAGGCTTGTTTTGTTATGGTTTGCGTCAAATGTGATCCCGGATTTGCCCAGTTTTCATTGTTTCGTCCACCTGTCGCTGTTTTGATTAAATTTATTTTCTCATCGTCATCATCATCATCATCATCATCATCATCATCAACTCACAATTTCAAAAAGAAAATTCAAACGAATGTACATATAGAAGGTAGCAAGTACGCTAATACTAGACGGTTTTTTAATTACAATTGTAAATGTAAAAGTAAATATCAACGGGCGATAGCCTTGTGTGACGGTCTAGATTTGAATACAGATAAAGATTTGGAATAAACCACTTCTTCTGGCAAAGAGTTCCATACCCTGTCTACACGATTGTAGAAAAGATGGTGGCGTGAGTTCAGCTTGGCTGTGTCAATGTTGAACCGCAATCCGTGACTTCGTGTCGGCAGTGGATGCAGCTTCAACTCACTTGGAACTTTAATGTCAACTTATTTAATCATCATCATAATCATTTGTTCAGGGCCTGATAAGCCACCAGGCTATTTCCAAAGTGCACCCTTATATTCACATGAGGTTTATATTCATTGAGATGCGGTCCTGAATGTCTATGACCTGTTTGTCTACAGCTACTCGTCCGTTGATCAGACAGATTGACAACATCCAAGTTAGTCACAAAAGCCAACTGCAAAGTCTGGAAAGTGTGGAGAGAAATCTCACAAATCGGTTAGGTAAGGCATTTGTGCATGTCTTACTGCATGGATCTCAATAGTGTAGGTAGTGACTTCCACAGGTGAAAATCCATGTGAAAATCATCATGTGAAAATCGCATGAAAATTGCGTGAAAGGACTATTTTACCACGTTTTTCGTTTTGAATTCACCTGATTTTTTCATGTCGTTTTTCACATGCTGCTCGTTAGTTCACACGGTGCTTGTTTGTTTTTCACATGATTTTGGGAGGGTGCTTCTCGTTTTCCATGGTTATGGTAGCATGGTTTTTGAATTCATAGCGTGTCGCAAGTCAGACCTTCTTATGCAAACGTTATTGTTCTATTTTAAACATTTTATGTGTTTTAGTGAAATATTTTTATGTTAAAGACTGAATTTTTTCCATCTGTTTCTTGACATCAGTTGGTTCCACTTGTTTTTGTGAATTTTAGTAGCGGCAGAGGAGCAGTGTGTGTTGGCATGCGAAAATGAACGCGCAAGCAGAGATGCAGCAGCTAGTGCCAAGTCACGTGTGACGGCATTGGATACGCAACTCATGGCTGCTCGCACACAATGTACTTCTCTTGCCGAGGAATTGGAAAAGAAAGATTTGGCTATTACCGTATTGCATGATGAACTCAAGAGGTGTGTATGCACCTTTACACATTTTTGTTACAAAGTTGTTGGATATTAACGAGTCGAATTAGAAAATTAATTGTGTCAAATGGCATCCAACCAGGAGGGATATACGGCAATAATGGACAATATCCAATGGATATCAACCAAGTGCACTTAGTGCAGCTTTAGATACTTCCATTCCATCGCGATTCCTCTACATAATGAACAGCACATGTCATGGTTCTTTGTCGTATGACGGAATACGAAACAAGAGACGGAATGATGTGCTCAACCAATGTGAAAACTTGAATTTAAACTAGTGACATCAATTATATAAACAATCAAACTTGAATTAGCGGCCACCTTTATAGAGCAGCCACCTGTGTATAAAGGCCACTCTTCTTTATAACGCCGAAATGAGACTTTCTAAAGAAACAACACGGACAGAAAGGCCAATTGTCTGTAAAGGTCATTTTTCTAGGTGACCATTGTACACAAGTTTTACTGTATAGGGCTTGCATAATTAGCTGGTGCATAATTAACAAATGAATGGATCCAGGTTAGATAACAATAGAACAATTATTCTTCTTATGCAAATAGGAAGAATAACTGAAGTGGTTACTAACATTGCCTCATTAGAGAATTATATGAGAATGGAAATGAGGCTCAGTAACGGACGACATGCTGTGGGAATGACAAACCTGATAATAAATTATGAAAAAAAAATTAATTGTTCTAATTTATTATTATATCCATCGAGCACCAAATCTCTGCAATTCTCTGAGTCCTTCCTTGGTTTATATACGGTGTGTTTGTCTTGTGTTTTCAAGCTTTCACCAGGTCATCTCAGCAAAAGAGATTGAGCACCGACTGGCTTTGGAAAAGGCAGAAGACGACAAGGTACCAATACCTCCCATTGTTCCAGCAATGTTTATTTTAGAAGCAGTTCTAATGATATTTAATGAATTGTTCAAAGATTACGGCAGTATTTTGAACAATATAGCTTACAAAGGTATCACATTTACAATACATATATTTATTTAAACTCACAATCACATAATAATCGAATAATCGAGAGAGGCCGACGCCAACTGATTAAAACTAAATACAGGAAGATAATACTTGCTGTACTAGTGTTACTTTTTAATTTTAAATCGGTACTTTTAAATCAATGGTGAATTAAAAGAGTAAGATTCAAAGCGAAACATGCACGATATATGTTAAAAATGTTCTCTGGTGGTAATCAATCGTGCCATCCCTCTCCTGGGGCCTTATTCATAGACCGGGACTAAAGTATAGTCCAGGACTAAACATCTAGTTTGGACTAAATTACTAAAATCTGTATATGGGACTTGAGATTTAGTCCCGGACAATGCTTTAGTCCCGGTCCATGAATAAGGCCCCTGATCATTTCTGTCGGTGGAAATGACAGCAGCATGAATAGGGCTGAGTTGTTTGTGCATTTAGCCTTGAGCGCAATCCGTCTTGCTTCCAGGGTCGCGACAGCGTCCGTTATGCCTTTGCTTTTCAGCACTGCGTTGCTGATCACATCAGGATAGTGTATCCGTAGTGCGATACATAAGATGTATTATAAATGCCGTCAAATATACTCAATGTCATTGTTGTTGCATCTATTGACTTGGTATCTGTTGCTTTAGATGTCTGGTTTTAGTACAGTGAAACCTGTCTATAGTAATCACCTCTGGGACCTGAGAAAAATGACCTTTACAGACAGGTGGCCTTCCTGTCAAGGTTGATGTTTTAGAAAGTATCATTTTTGGGTTTTGAAAAGTGGCCTTTATATACAGGTGGCTGCTCTATAGAGGTGGCCACTAATACAGGTTTGACTGTAGTAACTGATACTAGCCAATTTGAGAACAACCCCTACCTTGCATAAAATGAAGCCTGTTGACTTACAGTTATCGACTATTTGACCTCGTTATTAGGTTGATTTTGACAAACAGCAAAAGCGGTGTTGATTGACCTCCCAAGGACCTATCAAAGGGATCTTTCAATACATCTGGTTGCTTACTCTGTTTTGTTGATAAGGTTTCTTGACACAGAGGGCCGTTCGTTCCGCCACTATAGAAACAAAACACAATTTCATTCCTTGTTCGTACATTGCAAACCTAAAAGTTGCCTATTTCAGTTGCCTTTGTAGTTGTTTTAGTCTGGTTCCTAGAATGTAATGTGTTTTGAAATATTTTGTCTTTTTGCCAATCACATTTTCTCATCGAGCTCTTCCCACATGTGAAATGTCGAATTTGGTGGCAAGTGGTACTTTAAGCATTTTTCACACCTTTGGTGGAAAATTTGATCACATTTGTTTTCAAGCTAGCAGCAGATTTGCTATTCTTTTTACTCAGCAAATTTCCTATTTTTATTGTAGAGAGTTGCTGAATCTCGGTTGCTTGACGAGAAAATTCATTTTGAGGCTGAGTTTGCACTATTGAAGGTAAGATATGAGAAGGTTGATTTTAACTTTGTGTAGCGATGTGAAACATGTTTCTTACAGTGAAACCTGTCTATAACGGTCACCTCTGGGAACTGAGAAAAAATGGCCTTTATAGACAGGTGGCATTTCTGCCCAGGTTGATTTCTATGCAAAGTGTCATTTTGTGGTTATGAATTGTGGCCTTTATACACAGGTGGCTGTTCTATAGAGGTGGCCACTAATATAGGTTTGACTGTAGCTGAAATGCCAATACTCATCATCGTATTCCTTGACCAAATCAATTTGCTTAAATTTGATTCACAAACTCTCATCCCATATTACAGAGAGGCAATACTTTGTTTATGTTGAATTTTTCATCATTTGAAGTTTATAAGAACCGTGTAGCCACTCCTGAATTTTTGTTAGCTGTCAGGGGCTTCAAAGATGCTGGATTTTATTTTATGGTATTCAGAATGTTAGATGATATGATATAAACAGCCAGTTCACATTTGATTTCTTTCATCATTCAGAGTGGCGTCAACACGGCTCACATCAATTCCGTTGATTCTGCTGCGCATGAGGTATCATTGTGTATGTCCGTGTATGGAATTACGGATATCGTTGATATTCTGAGAAATGCCACACCGTGCAAATCACAACAAGAATGTGTAACATGATTAAATTTTGTTGATAAATTGTATATAAATTATTGCATCAGGCTTTGTGCTGGAGCAGATAAGAGTGCTGTCAACTGGTTAAGCAAATGTAGCTCTTAAAGACATGGAGCCATGCTATAACTCACTAATCAGATTGTTCGTTCATGCACATAATTTTTGCTGTCTCTTTATACTGTCAACTAAGTAATCTCCAGAAGACGAGAAGTACACTTGTACCTAATGTGAGCTAGTTTTGTGTGTTGAAAGTAGATCGAATTGGACTGGTACAGTTATATAATGGTTTTCTTACAAGGTTTTACAGCAAGATGTACCAAGCTCACCAGCTGTGCGACGATCACGATCGAGCAGTTCAAGCAGTGTTAACACAAATCAAGAATCCCAAATGCGCACACCAACGACAGCTGCATTGGAGAACATGCATACACAGCTACAGAGAAGAGAAGGAGAAATCGTCTTGTTAAAGGTGAAGAGTCAGACAATTGATGTTGTTCCAGGGATTAGTGCGCTGCAAGTTTGTCTCTCAGTCACTATTTTCTCTTAGCGTTGCACGATAGCTAGAAGAGATTGACTTCTAGTTGTAATGATGAGAACGTACAGTCAAACCTGTATTAGCAGCTACCTCTATAGAGCAGCCACCTGTGTATAAAGGCCACTTTTCAACACACCAAAATGATACTGTGTGTAGAAACCAGCCTGGACAGAAAAGCCATTTGTCTATATAGGTCATTTTTTTCTGGTCCCAAAGGTAACCGTTATAGACAGGTTTCACTGTAGTTTTAAAATGCTGACCCGGTTTCAAAGGATAGCCGGCTTCACCACCCCTTAATCCTAAAAACATTTTACAACAATAAACATTAGGCATTACCTAAGGATCGAGCATGCGCACTAATAAGACACTTCTTGCTACAAAAGTTCCGTCTTATTTGTGCAATTTTCCAAGGGGATGGGCAAATAGAAGCCCGGGACTCCTGTTGAGTTTGTCTTCAGCGAATATCACCAACGAAACCTGACAACTCATTTTCTATTCACGACAATATTTCACAATTTCCAAAGTGTCATTTTAACATCGAAACTTTCTACGTTTTGTTTGTTGATGCAGGAGGAAATCACTGATCTCGAGAAGACAAAGGCGTCACTTGCTCAAGAGCTTGTCAACTTGTCAAAGCGCAACGATGACATGCAGTTGGACCAAATTCGATTCGAGGAGCTAGAAATGAAACTCAAGGTCAGTTGGTTTTCTTTGACAATCTAATTAGTAATACAATTGTATTTTGTTGATATAATATTCCTTGCATGGCTCACCTAATCAAATGTTTGTGCAGCAAAGTCTGCGAGGCAGCTACTAAAAAGATCAGATACTATTCAATTGTCAACCATATACCCCACACAAACTGCACGACAAAATACGATATAGTATTATGGCTTCTACATAATTATGTTTCAAACTACTACGAATTTGAGGGAACTACAAAATGATCTCCCAACACGAGTTTGAGTTTGTTGTGGTACAGCAATCAAACTCAAGTAAACCGATTATGTTCTAGTTAAATCGGCGGACTACTGATCTTGTGAAAAGGAACTCTGTTGGTTAAACCACTTATTTTCCAATTAATCGGTTCATCTCTACAAAAGTCTACCCTCTGATGCCACGCCTGTGGATCATATAGACCTGCCCTCAGGTTCCAATTAAAGTCTGACGTTTTAACCATCAACCTTACTACTCCTCTCGTATCTGTGACAGGATCTACAGCAGAAATACAGTGCTGTGTTGCAAATGTATGGCGAGAAAGAAGAAGAAGTAGAGGAACTGCAAATGGATCTGGCTGACGTCAAACAGATGTATCGGCAACAGGTACAGTCAAACTGTATTAGTGGCCACCTCTATACAGCAGCCACCTGTGGATAAAGGCCACTCTTCATAACCCCAATATGACACTTTCTATAGAAATCAATATGGACAGAAAGGCCACCTGTCTATAAAGGTCGTTTCCAAAGGTGACCATTATATACAGGTTTCTCTTTAAGGTCTCAATATTTGGTTACTGTTGACATTTCAATGCTTACATTAGTATCTGGTTATACCGGTTAGTATGTGTGGCTGCCAGTCAGACGTCCGGGTTCGACTCCCCGTCCAGCCGACACATATATTTGCTATGTCTTCTGTGGTTCACATTATTGAGGGCCTCAAGGGAGATGATCCATTGGCTTCTTGGCAACAGCTCTAGCGTTTTGAGCCCTCACCTTATTTGGTTGATATCTACATCTTTTGCAAATACCTCAAACTAGTTAGTCAAACTGCTGTCAGTAGCAGACCAAGAATAGCTCCAAGAAATGCTTGTTTCTAAATGTCACAGGTCACTTGAATTTGACCTCAGGCCAGGTTATGTTTAACCTCTGCTAACGATACCATTGGAAACCCCATCCTGCTTCCTTCTACACAGTAGTCCATTTCTACATATTTATTTATACGTTGTTGTGAAGTCTTCAGCGTGATTAAATTGAATGGGTCATTTGAATTTGACTTCAAGTAAGGTCACGTTTAATAATTCCTGATACTGAAAACTCTGTAAACAGCTGATTCACTCTGCAAAACATTCTGTCTTCATAACCCCAAAATGACACTTTCTATAGAAATCAACCTGGACAGTAAGGCCACCTGTGTTTAAAGGCCACTCTTGATAACCCCAAAATGACACTTTCTATAGAAATCAACCTGGACAGTAANAACCTGGACAGTAAGGCCACCTGTGTATAAAGGCCACTCTTGATGACCCCAAAATGACACTTTCTATAGAAATCAACCTGGACAGTAAGGCCACCTGTCTATAAAGGTCATTTCCTCAGGTACTAAAGGTGACCGTTATAGACAGGTTTCACTGTATGGTATTTTGTTCGGAAACCTGTCTTGCGTTGTCGAAGACCCGTCTTGGTTGACTTTTGGTGTAATTTATTGTCCTTAGATCGAACAACTCCTTGAGTAGAAGGGACCGCATAAGAGTCAATAGGAAGACTGGAACTGTCTGGCATACATCGAAGTGGAAACACAAAATGGGACACAACAGAACGCTATTGCACGAGAATTGAATCAAAATTAGGTAGCTTGAGACAATAATACAATTTGATTAAACATTGCTTGATATAGCAATAAATTGTACAGATTATGCAGTACGTACGTAGTGTAGTATAATGCTTGGTGATGAATTTTTGAGTGAATATAATTTTAGCAGTGTACTTGATTATACATTCGCATGCCCACAAGACAATAGGCGCATTGAAATTCATGGGGAGGTAGCCTACACATACTGTCACAAGACACCAGTTAATAATAAGTGCCCTCGTGAGTATTTAGCGCTTTTGTGTTCACTCAAGTTTTTCCATAACCATGTATCAATAACAATGACGATGAAAATAGCTATAAAAATAAGTCCAAATAACGTGTGACAGTGGAATAATTAACGCTGTCTGCTGTGTCTGGTACAATGTCATATGTCTGCTTGGACTTTGTAATTTTACACTTGTCCATTGCCACTACACCATTGCAGTGCTAGCGTGATACGAGGTTGGTGGCTTTTCATCAGGAGCTACCCGCTGGCGCCGAGACTTCCTTCTTCCTGTCTTTTCCTTGTGGACTTTGGTTGCCTCGCTGCTCAGATATGCTTCCCGTTTGATTTTCAATTGAAGCGTTTCTGGCACGTCAGGAATAATGATACCTATGGCTGTTGTTGCCACGGTTACAAACCATTGGAATACGAAAATAAAGGCAAGACGAGCCGATAGCACAAGCCAATATTGTTTGTTGAAGGCATATGGATCATGTGATTCATGGTAGCCGGGAAACCTGCAAGTACAAGCAAAAATATCAAGAATAAGATCAAGGATAAGTAATATTGGAACAACCTCAGTAAGAAGTACATGGGGTAGAGGTTGCCCCGATTAATCACAGTCAGTTATGGTTTTGCATTATTGATTCATCGAAAACAAAGAACAGGAACCAGACAACATATTTTTCATCAATACATGTATTTATCGTGCCTTCAATTATCTTGCTTGAAAGTGCAACGATATTTGAACTGTGAAAAGTAAACCAAAGACAAGTTCAAACGAAAGCAAACAAAAAATATGAGCTAGCACTGAATTACAGTCAAACCTGTATTAGAGGTCACCTCTATAAAGCAGACACCTGTGTATAAAGGCCATTCTTCGTAACCCCAAAAAGGCACTTTCTATAGAATTAACCTGGATAGAAAGGCCACCTGTCTATAAAGGTCACAATTATCAGGTCCCAGAAGAGACCATTATAGACAGGTTTCGCTGTACCTGCAAAATGCCTGTGATGCGTTTGGTGTTGAGCCTGGGACGATTTGGAAGAATGACAAACTGTTGTTCACATAACCATGCAAGGAGCCATCGGCGCTGTACTGATTTTGATACACCAATCGTGGAATGAACTCTGACGTGAAAGCAATGACGAAGGCATTGACGAGAACTGACAGCTAAAACGAAAGACCACATTATCACAATGAGGCTAACTGCAAATAAAAACACGGAAAGAAATCCATGTATGTACAGCATAACTCGGTTTATGTCAGACCCGTTGATGTCAAATTGTTGCTTAATAAAACCATCTCCAAAATGCTACAATTTGGTACTTTTCTACGTAATCCCTTTTACTGCCGACTCATTTATTGCCATTGTCATGCCTTGTGGTTTAATATCACATTTTATTACGTGCATCAAGTCTATGAGCTTAGCCTTTGGAAATGCTTTTGAAATTAAACAGCTGTGACAAATTAGCTGCTGCGAATCGCCTTTTTAGCTGCTGCAGTCGTCTTTCTTCCTTTTAAATCTACTGAAAGTTCTTGTTTTCATCGCGACATAGGCAAGGCTGCACTTTTCTGTTGTTTGCATGTCACATTCGGCTTCAAACAGAGACAGTTGCGATATTATTACTAGTAGATGCTACATTGATAGGCAAGGTCTATTGCACTACTATTGTCCACTTTGAGTCTATAAAGCACACCCAGAAGCATTGTCTACCACAGTCTAGGACTCACCGTTGTAAGTGTGGCAAGGATGCCATACCACGCCCCAATATCCTCCGCCCGTTCTGCGACTGGTCTTCGGAAATTCCAGATGAAGTTAATAGCGTCAAGGCGTATCTCCGCCAGATTATTCAACAGGGCAAGTAACGGTGCCAAGGGAAAAGCAGCAACAAACATGGTCACAAAGCCGTATTGAAGCACTGAAAAAAAAATGATAGCAACGATAACAAAAGACAGAAATACATAGCACTACAAGATGCAGAGGGTAGAAAGACATCCACTATATGGGTCTTGCGGACATGGAATTCAACTCACCGATCTCCAGGTATTGCCAAAACAACGAGAATTCGTCCTGGGCTTTGAGTTCGTAGTCTTTCTCCCATTGTGGACACACAACATTATAATCACCACGCTTGCGGGCTTTGAATTTCTTCATCAGCCATCTAGGAAAGCAGAGCTTTGTGTTTAACACATCTTGCAAAAAGAAATTTTGCTCCAATAACAACATTTATCTCTCAGTACGGTAATAACAATTCTTATTGCAAATTTTTAAATTAGACTTTAAAATATTCTATCACATCACAGTCAAATTCAAAGCTGAATTGCACCGTTATCAAACTTGCAGTAGTTACACAACACAACGCTTCAGTGATAAAATCACCTCAACACAGTGTGGGAAGGTATCACGTAACCAGACAAAACAAGTCATCATTTACTTCCAAAACTATAATCATATTTTCTGTAATAATTTTTACTAATCTAATGAAATTAGCACTCCGCAAGGTAAAAGCAAGTTATTATACATAAAATAAATCATATGCTAACGAGCAATACTCTGTGTACCCACTATACTCCTGCTGTGAACATTATGAAATTTATCCAGAGACACTTTCGAAAGAAGACCATCTCATGTATACGCTGACCCTCAGTTGTTCGTAATTAAGGCCATTTCACATCTAAAACATGACATTGGGAAATAAACTCACGGTAATGCAATCTCGGTGATGTTTCCAATCACTTGTTGTCCGAACATGATAATGATCAATTGAATACACAACTCCAAGAAGCAGCCCTGAGCAGAGCATCCCTCCAAGCGGAATCCGGACGAACCAAATCGCTTGTATTTACCAGGCCAGCCAACAAAATTTTCACTTTTGAAAAATGCAACGTAGAAAATGGAGGCGTAAGTGTTGACGAACTGAAACCAGAACATCTTGATTGTGAAGCTGTCCTCGTAATCCGTTTTTGTTCTTGGATTTTCCCAGTTGGTCAATATCACTGCAATTCGTTGATAAACAAACTTCAGGATATTGATTGTCAGCAAATTGATGACGGCAGCAGTGGCAGCGACAACCAGCTTGGCTCTGGTGCGAATAACTTGGTTGCCTTGAGAAATCAAAATGGCGTAGATGGCACCACGATACACGATCACACCGACAACTGCTCCAAGAACAAGGATGATGAAAAACAAGACAACGCCAAGAGCACCAAGGAGTCTTGGAACGCGTTTGGAGGCTGGAACGTATGGCTCCATCTTTGTCGTCACTGGGTTCTTTTTCAGTGTTGTTGCAGTTGCAACATATTCTGGGCGTGGTCTCTCCTCCTCTTCTTCAAAATCCATTGTGTGCCATTCATAGGCCAATGTGATTTGCTTTCTCTTCCAAAACTCGAGAAACATTTTTGCCCACAGTGACATGAAAAGAGCAAAGAATAACGTGGCCCCATTGTCAAAGAAGTGAGTAATTTTGGCATAGAGGCACGAACTGCTCAGGTAGTAATACTGACACAATTTATCGCACAGGGGACACATGTAATACAAGGTCTTGTTCTCTGGTTTGCAGATTTCTTTGATTGGGACGAACGTAAACGTCGTGATGACTCCAATCAGGAAACAAAGTAATCCAACCGCGGCAGCAGGGAAAAGGAACATTGTGTAAAATTGCAGCCATGCGAAGTACAGCGCTACTTTCTCACCAAAGTAATCCTTAATTGGCTCAATCGGCTGGTATTTGAACAGCCGTCCAACACTTGCCCAGTCGTGTTGCAAGCGTTGTCTTTCATTTTGACCAGCTGCATTGCTATCATGCTTTGTGTTACCATCATGCAAAGGAAACGCATCAGAGATTGCCCCAGAATGGATCAAATGGCGTGTACCGATATCCAAGTCTTCTTCGCCATACCTCGTTTGCTCGCAGATGTAATAGACAAGGCGGTTTCGTTCAGCTTCTGTAAAGAACTTGTCTGGCTTATCATGGTTGATAAAATCTGAAAGGCGTTCTTTATCAAATGTGGTCACAAAATAGCTTTTCCCGTCAACTGTTTCACGATCTCTCACAACAAATGGATCATGATCTTTCAAAATTTTTCCAAAGCGGTGTAGCTTCCTCACAATGAATGATTTAATGGCTATATCATTCTCTTTGATGGGCATTTTCATTTTCATATCTTCTGCTGTCTCACAAAGGAGATCAAAATTGGCATGCAATTTGATGAAATGAACAGAAGAACCCTGCAAAACAGAAACAAGGGTAATACAATCAAACCGCGGCCACCTCTATAGAGCAGCCACCTGTGTATAAAGGCCACTCTGCACAACCCCAAAATGACTCTTTCTATAGAAATTAACCTGGATAGAAAGGTCACCTGTCATATATAGGTCATTTTCCTCAGGACCCAAAGATGACCATTTTAGACAGGTGCATCACAAAACAGAAAATAGCGGA
Organism: Calvadosia cruxmelitensis; assembly: GCA_900245855.1. NCBI lineage: Eukaryota > Metazoa > Cnidaria > Staurozoa > Stauromedusae > Kishinouyeidae > Calvadosia > Calvadosia cruxmelitensis. The sequence goes on from OFHS01000169.1 coordinate 36,186, forward strand.
AAACTACTTGCTACATAGTGTTTAAATAGTGTTTCTAACATTTTTGACAAATAAATTTAATCAAATCAATAGACCTACACGTTCAGCATTTTCAACTAGTGATGCTGTTTGGTTGAAATTCAAGGGTTCAATTGTTTGACAGCTCATGATTTGATTCGACTTGGACCTTTCAAATCATTTAATCAAGTATATTGTTTTGACATACAGTGGTAGGAAAAGACAATTAGGCATGATCAACATTGTTTTTGGACATGTCAAGTGGTGACATTTTTAATAAAGCCATAAATTTTAGGACATTTAATTAATCATCCAAGCTACATTCATTTCAGGCAAATTGAATCATTCCTTCTTGACGCTTAAGATGGCCTGAGTATTTATGAAATCCAAATTAAACAGTTTTTCAAGTCAGATACAGTACAAGCAAGATAAGTTTAGATATAGCGGAAAATGTTTGCCTTCAATCGCTTGTTACACATAATTAGCATGCATTTTAATTGGTAGACTGAGAGATCAGTAAAAATAAGATACATCACGGCATAAAGAAATGGGGAATCGTAACTCACAAAACATCTCACGACAACAGGGATACTAGATAGCCATTGCCAAGCACAGTCCCACTGCATCTTGAGAATCAGTGGGTGTCATTTTGACAGCTATGGAACATTGTGGAAATTGACAATCATAAAAATTAGTATGGTTGAATCAACTCCAAACATAGCTAATTTCAGTCATCTGCGCATGCGAAGGTCAAACTCAACTGCTTCCCACGACCCATCTGGACTGCGTTTAGCTAATTTACTAATTAATAAGGGCTGCAGTTAATTAGTCAAACACATCTTTCAAGTAGGGACCATACAGAATTCAAACTTTAAATGACCCGACCCCCTGCGCCATCACAATAGGTAACAAGCAACAACAGTATTTGGTTCCTTCAGATGAGTTGATCCCCCCACCACATGTAAAGAGGGAGGAGCCCCCGGCTTCTATTTGCCCACCCCCTGGCAAAGCAGCACCAGTTTTGTATAATTTCTAACTGGTTGCGCTGCATATAATCCATTCACTGTCCTGGAACTTACTTCACTAGAAAATGTCCCGTACTCGTCTTTTCGACCCTAAGAGACAGAGAAGGATTGAAATAGATTTCAAGGAAAGTGTCAAACTGAAGCGTACGAGCTAGCAGCATGACAATATGGGTTCAATTGGGTGTAGGCTAATGGAACCATGATGGGACACAGACATTACTGAGCCAGAGAACGCTGATCTGTTCGGTGGTCATAGGACAAAAGCGTTTGGGTGTGGTGCGTGGTAAACGATGTCGTGAAATTGCAGACATACACGGATCATGGTCTACAGAGCGAAGCAACTGGTGTTTGAGAAATCGTGATGACACGCGATGCGTTCTAACCATTTCATATAATGCAGTCATGCCAATTAATAATTAATAACGATCAGTTCAATCTAATGAATGAAGTAGACGGTGGTCAGTAATCAATTGAACACGAAGAGTGTGTGTGCACGCGTTGTTTTACGCCGACCAACGATGCAATGATTGTAAGATTATCAAAAGCAAAGGCGATGCAGCGAGTGAATATACGCATCAGAGCATCGACAACAGCCGAGGTGAAAGCCAAGAACGATAAAGCTGATACCTCGAAGCTGTGGGAATGATAGCTGCTATCTGAGATTCGGTGCACAACACAAACATACACCCCTCGTGGAATGTGCGTGATTTCACTTACGGCATTTGCCATCGATTCCTCCATCTCCAGACCTGCCTCTTCCAGGTTTTTCAAGAAGGTGGCTCTTTTCTTTTCCTTTTTCTGGCGATCGTCTTCATCTTCGTCTGGGTCCTCTTCGAAGGCAAGCACGTAGTCGATCTTACGCTTGCCATCTTCGAAATACAACGATTTCGTAGCTTCGACGTGCGACTGCATCTCCATACTGTCCAACAAATCAGTCTCATCGGCCATCTTTGCTTTTGCTGAAGGCCTATATAGAATGGGAATTTTCGCACGCAGCCACAGCAAGCGTGACTTTGATTGCTTCTGCACTGTTTGTTGTGTTCAGCTTCAGCAGCAATGGGTGTGTGATGATCTTTTCAATCCAAGGCCACAAGCCAACAAACGATTGGCGAATTGACCATCCGTCAAGAATGTGCATAAATTAACCTCACCCCAGATTTGGGCGTGGCTTGCTGGGGAGGGCCATCCACTGACCCGCGTGGGACAAAGTGCAATACAATATACCAATCTGTGAGGGGCAAATCCAGAGACAATCACGATTGTGGATTTAGATTTTTGAATTAGGAGCCGTAATTGCCATAATAATAATTATAACCACAATTAAGCATTGTTTGTTAATTGTATTTGCAGCACAGTAGAAACATCACAGCATTCTGATGCCAAATTTACAATCTTTCTATAGTAATATGTTTTCTATAAATATTTGTGAATACTGTATAACTGTATTTCCTCGTGATAAACCATAGATCTATTAACAAATACATTCGTATTACTTCCACAAACGAAATCTGATTCGCAAATCGCTCCCTCTTTGTTTGACCCTTGTTTGCACAAGGATGCCAAACGAAGTTCTAATAAAGGGTAGCAGGTTCAAATAATAGATCTGGTCCAAATAGGTATCTCTAAAAATGCATAGTCTCCGAAGAAAGACACCCACGCCCCTTCAATGTTACTGTTGTAAAAGATTGGAATCTAGATTAAAATAGCTACCAATATTGTCATTGTAAAACACGAACATGTATATAAATTATCTTATTGATCTGTAAATAAATAAAAGCATTAATCATTTAGTTATATTTTTTAGTTTCTTTGTGTACAATTGGTCGATGAGAAAGTGACTTTTTGACTTCAAAGGGAAATTACAAACATGAAGATTTTCCTTGGAGAGCACGTGTGCACGTGGCTCCTAGCAGGAAATATCAATTTTGATGACGTAATCAGTAAATAATGCTCATGTGAAACCGTGGTGAAACTTTTCCCACAATCGAAATCAAAATCAAAATGTCGCGCATCAATCGGCAGTTATTGCCTGTCAAATTGGCTTACTTTTTCTATTATTATTCTTTATCGTCTTTCATGCCCTACCTTCCAGTGTTTCTACGTCAGGCAGGTTTGGATGCCCAACAAGCTGGTCTTGTTTCTGGCACGCGGCCTATGCTGATGTTAGCCAGTGGTTTATTTTGGGGAATGGTTGGAGACAGGACTGGCAAGCACAAGTTGGTCGTGTCTACATTGACTGTTATTTTCGCTGCTTTGGTGTTTCTTGCTCCGTGGCTTCCTACCTTGATGCTATCCGCTCATGGTCGATGTGATGTAAATTGTACTGTACTTGTTACATCTTCAAACAAAGCAAATATTACCGAAATGTTTCATACAAACGCGAGTCAAGCTGCTCATTTTTCAAATGGTTCTTCTACAGACTCCCTTTACCTTCATTTAACAGAAGATAAAAACGATAAAAATATGTTATTCACTGCCATGATGTGTCTTTTTATTGTTGCTTCGTTGTTTCAAGGGAGTACTCCTGCCTTCATAGACACGGCATTTCGTGACATTGCCATGAGGAGCAAAAGCAACCCACAGTTTGGTCGACAACGGTCGTGGGGCAGCGTGGCATTTGGCCTTGCATCGATATCAACTGGTGCTGGCGTGGAATTAACTGGTTCTCACGATACACCGAACTACCATGTGGCATTTTACATCTTCATTGCCAGCGTTGGTTGTCTTATGGTAACAATACAGTTTTTATTCGTGAAGGACAAAGAACAACAAAAGCCAGCCCCAGCGCAAGCCCCGTCCCATGGTTTCTGGGGAGACATGCGACTCATATTTTGTCGTTTTGAGGTCATATTCCTATTCAGCACGGTTTTTGTGATGGGTTTTTCTCTTGGTTTGATTTATCAATTTTCATTTTGGTATATCAAGGATCTTGGTGGTTCTGAAGTCCTAATGGGTGTTAGTCTCCTAGTAATGTGCTTTGCTGAGGCAGCTACGTTCCCAGTAGCCCAATGGGTCATTGGAAAGATTGGCAGCTACAAGAGAGTCATTGTGATTGGTCTGTGGTGTTACACTGCACGTTACATCATCATGTCTTTCCTGATTAACCCATGGCTTATCCTACCACTCAATCTATTCCACTGCTTCAGTTATGCGGTGTTTTGGTCTGCTATTGTTAAAGAAGTAACATTACTCGGGACGAATACAACGAAGAGTACAATGTTTGCGATGTTGAATTGTCTACACTTTGGTCTAGGAATGGGAACTGCTGGCTATCTTGGTGGTGTAATCTACCAGCTGCATGGAGGACGTTGGCTTTTCCGTTACACTGCTATATTGTGTCTGTTTTGGTCAGGGTTAGTTATTGCGACGATGTTTGTAAAGAAGGAAAAGAATGACAAAATAGACAAATTATTCATAGAAAAATTATTGCATGCTAAAGAAACAAACGTTTGATAAGCTGATGGCAAATGATGTGTCTTCAGACAGTTTCGTGGCTAAAACTTTATTCATAAATTAGAGAACACCAAGGTCATCACAATTTGATTTATATAATTATACTTTATAGCCTAATAATCAAAGATGTAACTTGTCTCGTTAAGGAGAACTCAGTGATATAGGCTTACCATTGAACCTACGAAATAGGCCAGAAGATGCACTTTCCATATGCTCGAGTAACTGTGGTCAGTCGCAGTTAAAGAGTACGGGTGAAAAAGGAACAAAACGTCACTTCAGCATAAGTGGACAATTATTGATTGCCGTTATGAACATTTTAAATGTCTTCATCTCTTGATTTGGCAATGTAGTTTTAATCAATATTCAATATTTAGTAAAATGCAAGAACATTACGTAGCTTGCAGGTGTAACACATAATGTAGCTGGTAAAACTTCTTCAAAGAATAAAATGGATGAAAGAAAGACCGACATTTGAGTCATTAATATCCTTAGGGATTAAAACATTCCAGTCATTCAAACAAGTTTTCTGTCAAAGACCTTCTGATCTCGTGCTGTTTGTTGGTGTTTGCATGTTCTTCAGTTGCCATGAAGTAAAGTATTCTTTTGGGCTGCACTTTGGAAGATCGACTGGAAAGATGTTGTTGATCCTAGACAAAGGATAACGTAATCCAATTTCATCACACCAGTCAGATGGTGTGGCTGAACATTCAAAATCATGGCTCCAGAGAACTTCATCTCCAAGGTAGGATGTTCTTGCTTGGACAGTGCAACCAGTTGCTTCAACAATACCCTCGACAACCGCCACTATTTCCCAATCAGATATGGCTAATTCTTCCGGGGTCATGTCGTAAAATGGACTGCGCTCCTCAATTGGATGATACATCATGATTGGGTGCAGTAGCAACAGCCGGTCAGTGTCATAGTCGGGATAATACGGATTAAGAAAATCAAATGCCACTCTCAAGTTTTCTTGATTGAAAGTAATCGTTCTTCCTTCTGTAGTTGTTACAGATCGGAACAAATGGAGACGTATGTGAGCTTCTAGCAGCTGTCTCTTGCGGAGATCACCAACTTGAAATACAAGAAACATCTTTCCATTTCGAGTGCAAACTACTGCTTTGTCAGAGAAGAATATCGTCCCAGCACGCTTTGCCGGACGAGCAATCTTGGCAAAAATGAGTCCAAGAAGAACAGCATCAAGAATACATCCAATAACTGACTGCAGTAGTAGAAGGATAACTGCTTCTGGGCATTGGTTTGTTATTACTCTAACACCGTAACCGATTGTCTGTTGAGTTTCAACCGAGAAAAGAAACGCGTCAGGCCAAGTTGAGACATTGTCGAGGCATTTATCACGAGAATAGCTACGCATTTCTACAATCAACCACCAAATTGTTCCGAACACTGTCCAACTGGACATATACAAGAACAGGAACATGAAAATTACCCATTTCCAACGTGCATCGACCATTGTAGTGAAAGCGTCACGAAAATATCTGCGATGAGGAACACTACGTGAGCGCACGTTTACTTTGCCATTCTTTTCCACTAAACGTTTCCTAGTAGGTCTTTCAGGGGCATCAGTCTGCGGCTCGCTAAATTGTACAGTCGGTTCCTCTTCCATTACTGCAGGCTGTCGGCTCAACAATCGAGATGACAACAAGCTAAGGCTGCGCAAGCGCCTGGATGGTGGCCGGTTATAGTGTTCACCGATTTCCCTCGGTCTTTCACTTACAGATACTCCACGTCGAGGAGCGATGTCTTTTTCTCCGCCAGGTCGATCCAAATCAGTGCTCGTAAAGGAAGAGTAGCTACGAGAGTAGTTTTTTGTCATTTCCACAGATCCTACTGCGATGTCTCTTCAGGAGGTACCAAAAGGATACAGAATAGAAGAACTCACGAGATTTTTCCACAATCTTCTAAGCGAACTCCAGCTGGAAAATGCTGCTAGATAACTCATGGATAAATAATGTCAGCAGGCCAAGATTTCGCAGTCCTTCTTGTAATCAGACAAGGATTGTTTGATTATTTCTGAATTTTGAATGAGCTCCACTGCCTCCACACCGTAATCTTATGTTCGTTGAAAGCCGAACAGCAGATTGAAGAGAATTTGCCACCATTTCATTTGAGCCTCGACCTGAAATTGAGATTATGCCGACTTCATTGAAGTTTTGCTGCAATGGTGGCTTATTGCTGTTTATTTTGACAGCCACAAACGATTGTTTACGTGGAATTGTGTTTCAAGTTCATCGTTTTAAGCCGCTTGCCTTGTTGTCTAAGATTAACCTCTTTTAACTACTCTAGCTGTCTTAGATGTCTACATAAGGGTCTATTGAAAGGCATAGCATCTGTCGTCGGCAGGAAGCGGCCCTCTCGACAAATGGACACCGCACAGAAATCTAGTGCTGCTCCAAATGAGGTCAGTTTGCACACTGCATAGAGACGTTTTGCTTTTTTAGATAATTTATTGTGCTACTAAGTAGTTTTAAGGGTTCAATTAATATATTTGTATTCCGGTTAGTGTTTCAACTCAGAGGGGCCCCACCGCCCCCGTGGGGTGATCCGGGGTGGGGAAGGCTAGCACATGCGAAACACAAAATATGGGTATACTTTTGTTCTTGGCATTAGACAATGCAAAGTGTCCAAGTTGATGTTTTGAGCCTTTATGTTACACCTGTTTATTCGGGAACAATATCCCCAGCTTATCTGTTTTTATTTACCATGTGAATTTTGTCGGATTTTTCTATCGTTTGTCTTATCTACGTTCACAGTAACATTACTTCTAACAAAACCGGCTCTAGAGGACCAAACACCTTCTTCTTTAGATTTCCTTGCATGTGAAATTTTATCAATGACTTCTAGTGTAGTAAGCCTTGACGTTAGCATCACGTGTGTGGGCAGTGGCGGCGCGGAAGACACAATACTCCCTTGCTGCACATGGTTCACTTACCTTGGTGGCTTTGTGCCTAGTCCACACAACGATTTCTCTAGGCGCCGAGCGCTAGCGTGGAGCGCACTACACAAGCTGCAGCCTGTCCTCAATTCCTACGCTCTGCCAGACAACCTACGAGCCAACCTGTTTTGCGTCCGTGATCAAGACCGTTTTACTGTATAATGCAAACACCTGGACTGTTACAGACTCATTCAAAAGGAAATTGATGCAAGCCATGCAAACCTCCTCCGAACAGCTTATATAAGATCCTCTGGCCGTCCACAATCAGCAACAAAGATCAGTACGCTCGCGTCGGTCTGAGCCCACCGAGCCATATCCTCTGCCAGCAACAACTGAAATTGGCAGCACATGTTGTACAATCTGCATGCTTTTGCCCACAGCCAATCCACAAAGTGTTGACCTGGCGTTCCTCAGCTCCCCTTCGCAGAGGACAAGGAAACACAAAAACGTTCTTGGACAGACTTTTTAAAGATTCAAAATCGCCAAACCTGCTCGGCGCCGTGCGCTATATACTTTTTTAGAAAATGTAGATATTGTTTTACTAGACATAATTAAATATATAAATAAATATCATAACGTAGTAACCTCTGACCGGATTATTTAAGCAGTAGTGATCATGCCTGGATGAAAATCTCTAGCCCATGAGATTATGGAGTAAACATGCTTACAGTCAAACCTGTATTTGCGGCCACCTCTATAGAGCAGCCACTTGTGTATAAAGGCTACTCTTCACAACCCCAAATTGACACTTTCTATATTTAAATCAACCTAGACAGAAAGACCACCCGTCTGTAAAGGTCATTTTTATCTGGTCCAAAAGGTGACTGTTAGAGGCAAGTTTCACTGTACCCCTCTTACATTGATATTTGCAGGTGAAAAATAGCCACTTAACTGGTGCTCCCCGGGATGAAAAAGAACAAAATGCACGTCCAGAAGGCGAGAGCCAAAGCAGTGGTCAGCCAAAGAAGAAGCGAAGAGAGGACTTTGATTTTGGCAAGATTATTGGAGAAGGTTCATATTCAACAGTGAGTAGCCTTTGCTAATCTCAAGATTGTATCAAATGCCATCTGTCATCCCAGTCACCTCTTTTCATTGAATTTGACGTGTTTTAATTGTTGAAATTCCATTGAATGTATAAAAGATATAATCGATGAGATATAAGATATAAGATTTTCTCTGCTTATTGACCAGTTTTCAACATCTGTGAAAATCGGTTAATAATCCCATTAGATAATGTCCTGACACCATACCGGCACCACACCTGCTGATTGGACTCCACTTTCTATACTAGTTATTCTAATACACGGCTGTTTTTCCTGAACTTGCTTAGCATCCGACATTTGGCTAGTCCTGCTTGTTTTCAAAATGATTACACTATGGCCCTGTATTGCGCAGGCATTCCGAAATGCGCTGTGTGATATTATCTCGAACTGGTTGATTAGAAATTGTATCGGCTTTCGTCGTATATTTGCGTAATTTGATAACTTATGCGTTACCTTGTGTGTGCCATAATCCAAAATGTAGACTTTTGTTGTACAGTCAAACCTGTATTAGCAGCCACCTCTTTAGAGCAGCCACCTGTGTATAAAGGCCACTCTTCATAACCCAAAAATGACGATTTCTATAGAATTCAACCTGGACAGAAAGGCCACCTGTCTATAAAGGTCATTTTCCTCAGGTCCCAGAGGTGACCGTTATAGACAGGTTTCACTGTACAGTATGAATCATTCTGAAATGTTCCTGATGTTATGCATACATCTCGTCGTAAATGGTACCGTTTGAGAATTTTTGTTGTAAAGCACTAAAGCACATAGGTTCTGTTCTATGCTGATGCTAATGCTGCGTTGTTTTGTTTGTTTAAGGTTGTATTAGCTCAAGAAAAGGCTACCGGTAGACAATATGCATGTAAGTCAATTGTCTGTTTGCAAATCAATACAGTAATTATTTGTTGATTGTGGACGTCACATTTTGAAAGTTTTAAATATTGGTTATTGATTGATTATCGTTATCATATCATGGACTGCTCAAATATCTACGATTATATGAGATTTATACATGACAATGACCGTTAAATGTTCTACTAATGTACCATAATTACATCAATTTAAAGAATTAACAACTGTAGTACTAACAAATTGCAAACAATGTATCGGCTTCAGTGAAGCGAATTATGAAAATATATATCTTATTGATTGGCGAATATCTTGCGTTATGTTAAATACATTGATTGGAAGTCCGTCTGCTGCCTTCATCTACCATTTCCAAAAGAATACCGAAACACAATCTAAAATGGATTGTGACAATGCGGCTTATGTGAAAGTGTTTTGTTTGGCTCTTCTCTTATTTCTGGGCATTGATAGTACATATAGCCACCTACTATTGCTCCTTTGTGAAATAAATGCGAAGGTAATGTTTGCTGTACTGGGCATTCATTAGGACAAAATCTTATCAAACCGACCTAATCGCTCTATACAGTGCCTTCCACATCTCCGCAAGGTTATGATGTGCTCCAGATTATTACTTAAAACAAATCAGCCGATTACCAAGCCTAATTTGGAGAGAACAAACTGGCAAACGAAACATAGCCTCGTTCAAATTTACCTACAATTTATTGCATGATGATGTTGTCAGCGAAGTCTAGTTATCTTTACGGGAAGGCATTACCTACTGTCATGTTATTAACCTCTTAAATACAGTATAACTCGGTTAATATCACCTCAGATATTATCACGTCTCGGTTATTGTTACGGAAAGTGAAATTCCACTTGCCAGTCCCTAAGCTTTTCTCTTATTTCATTCGGTTAATATCACCTCGGATATTGTCACATCTCGGTTATTATCACAGATTTCCAAAGGATTTTTATGTTTACACTCGCATATTGTCACGCTTTCCGTGATTTGTTGCCTTGCTTGAATTTATAGGCGCCGTAATTGTCATGAAAGGAAAAGTTGATGAAGTGTTTTCCATTGTGTTTGCCTCATTGAGCGTGACAATCAAAGAAAATGAGTCTGGTGTACAGAGTTTGCTGTTCCATGGCCCGCTTTTGCTATTGTTTGGGCCGTTCCCGCAAAATTAGAGGTCTGAGTATGAGACTCGGTTATTGTCACAACTCGGATAATATCACGTTTTACGATTTTCCCGAGGGTGTGATATTAACCAAGTTACACTGTAGTTTGTATTTTGTCATCCGTCTCAAATGTTTGGTCAAATTTCATGCAATTTATGGCTCCTCTATGCCGTCAAATCAGGTTTTCTCGTCATTGGTTGTCGTCAGTTAATCTTTCTGTTATAGATGCTTGATTTTTCAGGTCGAGAGAAAATGTTTCCTGTTCTAGCCTTGCTAACAGTTCAGGCCCAACCTCTTTGTTTTTTATTTTCTTAAGTTTTCTACTGTCAAACCTGTATTAGCGGCAGGGGTGGGTAGTAGCGAACTAAAACTAGTTCGCTAGACTAGCGAACTAGTTTTTTGACTAGTTTCTAGTTTTCTGACTAGTTTTTCCAGGAACTAGTTTCTAGTTCTAGCGAACTAGTTTTCAAACCAGATATCTAGTTCGCTAGAATCAGAAAGAGTTGCAACTAATTGCTAGTTTGCGATTTTCAATCCGAAAGAAACACAGCAATAAACACAGCACAGAGAGCACATGCTTTGACCATCTCACGCACAGCCGCTCACATGAATTTCTCATCAAAAGATAATGGTGTGACCTTTACACCTAGAATAATAGCTGGTTCGAATGACGAATAGGTGTTGAATTTCAAAAGCCAAAAAAACAAAGTAAACAAACAGTCGCGCGACGGAGAATGTTGCCGCTTCGTCTAGATTTGTAACTTTTTCAACGTGAAGCCAAGACCTGATGGAGATGCAACTCAAGAATCTATTTCTCAGAAGGTTTTTCATGTTTTCAGGGAAGTCCTTCAAAAGAATTTGCAAAATGCAAACAGAGAACGAAAACATTTTAAACTAATTTTCAGCGGAAAAATCTAGCGAACTAGTTTTTAGAAAACGTAGTTCTAGTTTCTAGCAAACTAGTTTTTTTGAAAACTAGTTCTAGTTTTAGCAAACTAGTATTATTCGAAACTAGTTCTAGTTTTAGCGAACTTGAAAATAAATCTAGTCAATCCACCCTTGATTAGCGGCCACCTGTACAGAGCAGCCACCTCTTTATAAAGGCCACTCTTAATTACCCCAAACAACACTCTTTGTAGAAATCAACATAGACAGAAATGCCACCTGTCTATCATAGTCATTTCCTCAGGTTCCAAAGTTGACCATCATAGACAGGTTAATCATTGCTGTTTGATCCTACAGATCCATTGGTCAAATTTATAGCTCTGTGAAGGTTAAGATAGGAGGAGTGACGTTGCGTCTTTCAAATTATATTTATTGCTTATTTCAGTCAAAATCTTGGAAAAGAGGCACATTATCAGAGAAAAGAAAGTTGCATACGTGTCAAGAGAGAAGGAGGTCTTGGCGATGACGAATCATCCATTTATTGTCAAGCTTTATTGCACGTTCCAGGACAAAGACAACCTCTGTATCCTTTTGTGTTATTACTGGTAGTAAAGAGACATCATCTTTGAACATGAGTGAGTTGCAAGTAGCTAGTGATGCACTCAATTGGCCTGTCCCACTCTTGCTTCCTGTTAACTGACGAACAACATTATGTCCATTGTTCTTCCAAAGCAAAATGACCAATAGGAATCTCCCAGGAGCCAGAAAATGACTAATCAGCATCATCCTTTGCTTTCATTTCTCAGTTTTGACAAATCGCAAACAGCTAAAAATTCTACTAGCTTCTGTTTGCGATTCTGGAGCTGTGCATACAGAGTGAGTAATCTGACCAATTTGAACTCGCCGCGAGAAGCTTGTGTCTATTGTTTGGTCCATTGCAACTTGCACTGTTTTACGATGGTGTGACCTGGGCTTGTAAGACCATCTGAGTATCATTAAACTGTTGATTTGTTTCTACCCCATAAGTCAAACCATCCTTACGAGTAAACATTAGCACCTTGATAGAGTTTTACTCCTTCAGTGACCCTCACTGCCGCTCAGCATTTGTTGCAACATGGCTGTTGTTTTCTGCTGATGGAAATAACTGCTCAAATAGATAGCAAAGGTGGCCCCGCGGTGCTTTATTCTTACCCTGTTTACTTACTGCAATTTCCTGTCTGAGTTATAGCGCTACTGGATGTAAAGAGTGCCCATTTGGACTGTTTTTTTCTTGACGATTGTGATCAGATTATGGACTCAGCTATGCTAGGAAAGGTGAACTCTTACCATATATTAACAAGGTTAGTCAGCGTGCTTTCTATTACCTGCGTGCTTTAGCAGCATATGTAATGGTAGTACATGCATAGATCCACAACGATTACACTGCCTATTGTACTGAGCCTGCAGAGACGTTATAACGCCCATGCAGGGACGTCTTGAGTGTCAAGTGGGCCTAAAGCACTGTTCAGGAGGGGGCCTATCGTATATGGTTAGACATTCTGGAACTTACATAGCTTTGTTCAAATTTCATTGCCTGACAAATCAGAAAACAATTTGCTGGGACACTCATACCTAGCAAAGTAGAGTGCATCAATTCGGTGGTACTCTAGAGATGATTTCCCTCTGAACAATATAAATACTTCACAATTGAATGTTTGAAACTGTCATTGAATAGGGCCTATCCAAACCGAGGGCCTAAAGCACTTGCCTTGGGTGCATGTTTGTTAAAATGGCCCTGCTCCAATGTGTTCTTGATTAAGGTTCAGTGTATACCAAAGATACTGCAAAGTAAATGGTTTGTTATGTTTTGCAGCGTCAAGTTGCACAAGAGGCATCAAGGCAGTGATTGTTATGATTGCTTGGTGTTGTCATAATTAAACATTCTTTTTTTACCAATTATATTTACGATTTCTTATAAGTTGTTACCCAAAGTAAACCACTATTGTATTGATTCATTATCGGTAAGTCGATATTAATTGAAATGCATTTGCTTTGTGCTGTCAGATCTTTTTCAAATAACCAATTCACTACCCAAGAGACCAATCGTGGTTGTCATTTAGCTCAGGTGACCTCTTAGCATAGGTAGTCTCGTATCTCAGGCGTTCTTTCAGCTAAGTGGTTTCTTAGCCCAGGTGGTATTTTAGCCCATGTGGCCATTAAAACTTGTTGGATTGAATTAAATTTATGTTTTACAAATGATATTCAGTATGTGTTAACAATTTGATATTTGACATGTAACAGTAGTTAATGGAACTGGTTAATTGTGCTAATCAATGATGGTCTTGTGGCATTGATTTGCTGCTGTTAATCAATTTACTTTGTGTCTGATCTTCACGTGGTATTTCTCTTTTATTAGCTTGGCTCATTTGACGAGAAGTGCACACAATTCTATTCCGCTGAACTCATTGCGGCATTAAAGTATCTGCATGGTCTTGGCATCATTCACAGGTAGCGGGATAGGGACATGTCTGTCTGGTATGCTCTTTGACTTGGACAGGGATGACGGGTTTGAGAATGAGTGATTTTGTCAGAGTTATTACAAGGACATGTTTTGGCGTCTGGCAGCTGAACACCAATTTAGAAACTATTGCCGTCCCGTAATTATAAAACAACAGAAATAGGAAAAGCAATGTCATCCCTAGAACTCGAGGTGCGGACTTTGAATAAGATTGCCCTGAGAGCGACCACTACACCACAACAGTGCTACGAACAATGATCAAGACTGGCTTATAGTATAGTATTTCTATCTCGGCTTACATACTATTGGATGGAACCCTTAAAAACGTATTCCTATTCCTAAACCTTATAATATATCAAAGGAACCAAAACATAGTAATCCCCCAAAGTGGTTTTATTAAACAGAATGGACTGTACCTGCTCTCCCAAATTCAATTTTATGATGATGATTGCGTTGATGATTTTGATGATGATGATGATGGTGATGATGATAATTTTGATGATGATGATGATGGCGAATCTTGACTATGAAGCTCTAATTTTTTATTTGTTTTCTGTTGATAGGGACGTGAAGCCGGAGAATATTCTCCTGAGCGAGACCATGCACATCCAAGTTACAGATTTTGGATCTGCAAAAATCCTGGGAAGAGATAAGTCTGATGCCAAAAGTAATTGAAAACTGCTTGTACTTTCAGTAGGCTAACACACAATAAGGTTGTTGATATGGTGGTCACCTCTTACTGAAACAATAATGTTTTAAACAAGATTGATGTTTTAAATGATTGGTTATTACAAATTTCTATTATGTAAAATAACAATGTTGTTCCATAAGGCCTAATTTATGATAGCCATTTTAGACAGCCAATATGATTTATCGTCTGATTTAGGTCTACCTTCTTGTACAAATGTACAGTCAAACCTATATTAACGGCCACCTCTATAGAGCAGCCACCTGTGTATAAAGGCCACTCTTCGTAACCCCAGAATGACTCTTTCATGGAAGTCAACCTGGACAGAAAGGCCACCTGTCTATAAAGGTCATTTTTCTCGGGTCCCAAATGTGACCATTATAGACAGGTTTCACTAAGAATGAAAAACTTGTTTGAATGAACTACTACTTACTAGAACCAGCCGCTTTTTTTAATTTCTCCTGCAAGTATACTCTTAAGCTAATAACACATCTTTTAATGAAACCACCTCCTTATTTAGACCAAACTAGAGTGGTATCAAGGTAGTTTTATTAAATCGGAGTGACGGTAACTTGCATGGATGGTTTTCTTACAATTATTCAATCATATTTGCATTACTACTGTATTTTTGAGTGACACCAATTGAACCCTACAGTTATAGCACTGATTCCAAATTACGTCATTGTATCAATGCTGCGCACGAACAAGATACCTTTGCCTTTCAATCTTAATTGCCTTAATCATCTTCTAGTGAAATGTAGCTTCCAACCGAGGAGGAGGTTTGAGCTCTGGAGGAAACATACAGTTTTGTTCGTAGAAATTGACACATCCTAATTTGGAATCAGTGCTATGATGAAATTCTGGTAGTATTTTCTGTTTGGTGCTAGTTTCATCTTATCTATATTATTATTTCACAAACGTCTGTCTGTTTGTATGTATGTATGTATGTATGTATGTCTGTTCAAAAGCCGGCACCTGTCACTCATTAGCAAGTACGGATCTTCTGACGTTTGGGAAAAAACACGGCTCTGGTTGTGCACGGTTTTCAAAACACACCGCACAGCGCAAACGCTCAAACCAGGTCAAAGTTCAACAATGCAAATTGGTGCAGATCTAACGGAGCCGTTTTGGAAAAGGTCGAGGCCGAGCTATGTTTTCTGCAAGTTTGACAAAGTTTGTGGAAATTATCGCTGTGGTATGGGCACCTCGAGTTTTCTATGCTTGCCTTTGCAAACCGTTGCGCTCGAATGGTTCGAAAGGATCGATTTCAGCCTCTTGGGAGCCGTAGCTCAGCTGAGAAACAATGCGCAGCATTCGAAGCTCGCTGAAGTTGCGTAGCAAGCGGAGAACTGTGATATGTATTGGAATAATTAATATCCACCCAAATGCGAAGCAACGATGCTGGACGCAGCTGCTATAGCAGCGCGGACCAGCTAGTCTTGCATGATTTCTGGTATTATTTAGCATGATTCTCACTTGTTGGTGTTAGGTCAAAGAGCAAACTCGTTTGTGGGTACTGCACAGTATGTTTCTCCTGAACTTCTGACTTCCAAAGCGGCCTACAAAAGGTGATGTTTTTAACGGTGATGCTCAATGTGTTGTTATGCTATAGCATTTGTATTGTGATCAACCTCATCTCCAGGATATGACAGAACGGGACACCACGTCACTAGTGCTTTTATCATCGTCAACATCTAGATTGCCGTTAACGGTTATTCGAATAAAGGCGTTGTTAATTGTGAATCATCAGAAGATTCTTGATTTGTCTGATTTCCACTTGCAGGAGGGTGGCTTTTCAAAGTCGTTTCCCAAGCTAGTCAAATCATTCAACTGATTTCACATGAATTCACATTCTAGATATTTATTTTTTCTTTAAGACAAGAAAACTTTGCTTTCTTTTCTAAAGAGAAAAACTGTTATTATTACTTGGAATAGTCTGCATATTGCATAAAAATCAAGTTAAAGATCCGTAATGGCATCTTATTGCTTGATCATTGCTAGCAAAACAAGCAGTGGCTGCATCGTTTGCCCTCTTTGTTCTCTACATATATAATCGAGTTAAACGATGACGGCCATGATGTGATGACACATTTACATTGTAGATGGTGTTGTTCAGGAGAACGTTTCTCTTATGGCGGAGGCAGCAGTCACTAACATAGTTAGTTTTAAGTAGCTTTTGTTTGTAGTCCGAGATGCTATTTACAGGCAAAATGTTTGGCAGTAGAAATCTCGCTTATACATGGTAGTATATGGTGTGGCGGTCTCATCAAGCATTTACGTCACAACTCAGACCGCCAATCAGCGCCCTCCGTCAGTCGCTATAAATGTCTTGTATTTCGTAATGTCAACTCTCTTGCAATCTGTACTCTCGAGCCTTCGGACGGGCTGGCTACCCTCCGTCGTATCTGTCGCAAATATATACACAACATCCACTCACTTGCCTATTCATTCAACCAACGCCTCATCTACATATTCAACAATGGTACCTATGCCTTTGAGTCCGCAAGATGCCTGACATTTATCATGCAGTCATACCGAGAAACCAGCAGCACTTGGCTTCACTTCTGTCAACTGACGTCAACTGCTGAGCTTGCACCTGTGCGTTTCAATTTATAGACTATCTTACACTGAGTATTACTTTTGTCTGCAGCTCTGATTTGTGGGCGCTGGGATGCATCATCTACCAACTGCTGTCAGGTCGTCCGCCATTCCATGCAAGGTACAGTCAAACCTGTATTAGCGGCCACCTCTGTAGAGCAGCCACCTGTGTATAAAGGCCACTCTTCGTAACCCTAGCTTGACACTTTCTGTAGAAATTAACCTGGACAGAAAGGCAACCTGTCTAGAAAGGTCATTTTCCTCAGGTCCCAAAGGTGACAAACTGATCATAATAGACAGGTTTTACTGTACAAGTGTACATGCTTCCAAATCCTCTTCTCTAAATCTCATGAGGAATTACTTCATACCAATAGAAGTGTTTATTGAATTTAACTTATAGGTAGCATAAATAAATGAAAGAATTTTAGTGTTCGCAAACCTTGCAACTATCTCACGGTGCAAGTCTGCACTAAATCGTACTACAGTTACCTGCTGATATGTTCTATAAATTCCAAGTAACAAGATATGTAGTAAATGGAGTTTCAAGAAATAATTCACACAATATACATACTATAAACAATACTATTTATACTACTATGCTAACTACTATCTTGTTAAGATCAAAGTTTTGTATTTAGATATGTTTTAGATTGTTTGCATGGACCGTTGCCTGGTCTCACTGTGACATCCATGCCTCTCGTTTTCCATTGCAGCAATGAATATCAAATCTTTCAGAAGATTATTAAACTAGAATACAACATTCCTGATGGCTTTCCTGACTTACCAAAAGACTTGGTTCAACAGCTATTAGTGAGTATAATGGAACCGCGGTAATGTAATCTCTATAATGTAACCTCGTTAATGTAACCTCATTAATGTCACCTCAATTAATACCACGACCTGCTTAGTTAATATCAGTTTCAGTATGAAAACCAATCTCTGTCAGAATATATTATTTTGGATCACTAACTGGCTATTAGATTAGATCTCACTCAACCACTCGGGTGAGATAGTTTTTGTCCTTGTAAACAGACTGAAACACTTCATCCTGTCACACTGAAGTGCACCGCATGCGAACTTTTCACGGAAATCGCCTTGATCACACTTTCTTTGTTCAGTTGTTCATGCCGGAATGCGATTCTCTCGGACTGATATTGCTTTGGACCTCTTCAGTATCTTGTGTGCTGTTTCTTGTGCATTTCGCTGCATGCTAATGTCAGGCCTTATAAAATAACCATTTTAGATAACCAGAATGCTTTACTAACATTTTGTATTGCTAGTACTGTTACATGAAACTTCTTTCGTTCCTTGTAGTATTTCAAATGTTAATATAATAATATTCTGTTTCATGATTGTATAGGTTCTTGAGCCTGATAATCGACTCGGATGTGACGAGTTGGGTGGCTACCCCCGCTTGCAGGAACATGAGTTTTACAAAGGTCAGCTACATCTGTTCTTCTTGTGTTGTTAAATTACCTTTACAGTGAAACCTGTATTAGCGGCCACTTCTATAGGCAGCCACCTGTGTATAAAGGCCAATCTTCAGAACCCCAAAATGACACTTTCTATCGAAATCAACCTGGACAGAAATGCCACCTGTCTATAAAGGTCATTTTTCTCACTTTTCAAAGGTGACTGTTATAGACAGGTTTCACTGTACAGTGTTATCAATATCGTCATGGTTTTATCAAAGTAAATGTCAATTTGTTTAATAAGTGTCACCTAACGAGGCAATATCTTGTTTTCCTTGCTACCCTCGACAATTGAAACCACAGAAGAGATCAGGGATATATATGTCGGCTGGACCAAAAGTCAAACCCGGGACGTCTGACTGACATCCACATATACAGTGTAACCCCATTAGTATCACCTCAGTAGAGATAGAAGATTACTTTGTACCCTCTTAATATCACGACCCGCTTCTTATCATAATTTTTTAGGAAAGCCATACCGGTAGTGATCTTAACGAGGTTATATTGCACTAACCGTTATACAACACGGAACACATGTTTTGTTTTGTAACCAATCATTGTGATAGGAAGTGTGTGGTGAACTGATTGAGTGAAAGCAATCTTTGTTACTGAAATTTTTTTTATCTATGATCAATTGTTTTGAATTACTTATAATCAATTATGCGGAAAAAAACATCAATGCATCAGGGAGAACTCTACTTAAACTCATTTACGTTACACTGAGTTGTTATTTTTCAGAGATTGATTGGGAGAACCTTCATTTGATGACGCCGCCAAAACTGTTGCCATACCTCCCATCAAATTCTGCTGAAGATGAAAGCCTCAGAAGTACTTACGATGTAAGTTGATGGATTTTTCTTTGCAAATTTGATTCATCTTCTAGGAAATCCCCCCCCCCCTTCCTTGACAGCTGCATTTCTAGGGTCAACTGTGCATCATCCGATATTCAAGGAAGCTGGACATAATTTATAAAATATAATTTATTGAGTATACCGGTAATTGATTAAACATAATGTGGAGGACGAAAGGACGAAGATGAACGCAATCACATTCCACATATATATATTTGAGAGTCAAGTTGCTGGTCCCACGACAGGGAGCTGAGACGGCAGAGTTCCAAGGAATACATATGGTCGTTGATGCCAGAGCTCTGTATGTCGTGAGACACAGCGTAGATCAGAGGACAGACAGAGCTGTTAACACGACGAAGTACAGACGGCAAAGAGGA
>OFHS01000170.1:0-31253 GCA_900245855.1 Calvadosia cruxmelitensis
CATAGAAACTATCAAATTTTCAAAAGTAGCTGAATCAGCATACTGTAGAAAATGCCAAACACGCAATGGCCCCAATGTACAACAAAGGTGCAGTACTACTTACCGGCGTCACATAGCCAAGGACTTCACCTGGAAAATTCCTCACACCAACCTTCTTTGAATAGCTGCTGTGGTGCTGAAGTACATCAGCTGCCTTGGTTGACTTTTGCACAAGGCCACGTGCGTACACATCTTTATTTGCTGGGCCCTGTATGCAAAATCGTGCAGGATAAGGTCGCTCAGAAATACATTCAACACAAACTAATTAACTATAAGCAACATGGACCAAATGATTAACAGAGCTTTAGCAGTTATAGAATTTTCATAATCAATTTATAACAGATTCCAAGAAGCAATTAAGCGAAGGTCAACAAAAGGTAACAATTGAAAAATAGACATAGCAAAAAAGTATTTAGATTTGGAAACAAGGAATCAATGCGTATTTTCATGCATTGAGTAACAAAAATTGTGCTGCGTGTTTTCAGCCCAGCCGCATGCTCTATGCATGGCTAGTATATTCAAAACAAACTTCGACTGGATTTTGTCTTGATTTTGACACGAGTCTACATGAAGTCGAATGTATTTGTGCTACGCTCTGGTCCGTAGACAGGGAGAGATGGCAAGGGGATTCATATGTCCCCGTGATAGCCAGAGCTCGATCTACGCCTAAGATCAGGCTAGACAGCGAATACGGCGAGAGAGAGAGAGAGTTACAGGTGACAGCAGTTATTATACGATTTACAAGCACAGGGAGACTAGACTGGAACAGGACGAGATCAATGATGACGTAAGGCCACTACATAATAATACTAATACTAATAATAATAATAATGTGTAGCCTAAATTGATATTGAGAAGCCTCTTGGGTTTTGGGTAACCGACACATCGTCTCACTATTTTCCATATTTTTTCATAATAAATTATTTTCGGTTATTTCTTGTAATCAGCTTTGCAATGAACAACAGTTTAACAACAGCAACACTGATAATTAGGCATATTATTAATTGGGCCTACCCATCCCAAGCTGAGGATGATTTTACGACGACTGGACTATCCAAGTCGTATTTACAGGGAATAAAAGCAGCGCACAGCACTAGACTGCATGATATCAAAATACAAAAGCAATAAGCTATGAAAAGACGAATGCAGATTCACTCAGACCGTCGGACGTAGCATTAAGCCAATAGGCAATAGATGCCCTATGCGGGTTACTCAGTAAACGAAACGTCAGATATTACTCTAATTTACAGAGCTTATAATTTCATATTACACTATTTCACTGGATCTGCAGCTGGGGCTTCCTGGCTTCGCTTGATAATTTACAAACAAATACAGTGTTAGGTCAATCATAACGCTGAACACGAAAAGTAGGCCACTCACAGATGACTCAACAGCAATCTTCTTGTCCTTTTTCCCAGAAGATTTTTTCTTGGACAACGTACAATTAACAAAATCTCCACAATATTGTATAATAAATAGAATAACTAGCGCCAAAGCAATATTTATTGAATTAAATTTAGTGGCGAGCATCTTCGCTGATTGTGTTCAACTTTTGAGTCGATGTGAGCAGAATGCACCCCACGCCTCTTATTGGCGAATTACCATTAAGCCTCATCCCCGCGTGCAGCCTCTTTTCACGTTTTCTTCCTTCAGTTTGGCACATTTTGGATAGTCACGTGGGATAGCAAGCTGAATAAAAGGGGCTGGAGCTAGATGTGCATAATTATAGAAAAAGATCTCTACCATCCAGCCAAAGGATTTATGACTCACTAGCATTGACAGGACTGCAATCTAGTTTCCGCCAGGGTCATCACCATGAATGGAATCAGACTGATTTTGTTCAATCACGAAATGAATATACAGTCAAATACAACACTGGTTTGTTTTTACTGCTGATACGTTGACAGGGCGTTTGTAATGCACTCAGACATCAGTGTGTACATATGCAAATGCAATTTGTCAGAAATCATTACAGTGCTGTTCACTTGGTCGGATGTCCCTTCAGCTGGACTTGTGCCGCTGTCAGGCGGCTGGTCACCCTTAGAGCCGTGCTTGGATTTCAAAAACGATTGAGATGTGTCTCTCTTGTCTCTTCGGGAATCTGAATTTCGATCTGCTCCTTTCTGCAGCTCACTCGATCTCTTCCCTTTCTTCAGTGTGTCTTCGCTTTGTGTTGCAACGGCAAACGTCTTCTGTGGCAGGCCGTTGAGATGGCACAACCACATTGCACGCTCGTGGAAACAGTCGCAGAGTAAAGCCAGTTGTTTGTAAAATGCATTGTGTAGACTGCTGCCTATCGATGCCTCAGTCTTAGGGCTAAGAAGTCCTTTTAGTGAATCATTAAGATCTTTTAAATATTGCTCCCGTTCTTCCTCGTCTTCAATGGAAACAGATAAGCTGTAGAGGGAATCTATTGATAGGTCCCATGCTGAGGTATGATTGGCTGCCAGCAGTTTTATTGCGGCCACACAGTTTGCATCGTACTTGAGTGTTGGGTTCTTTATTTGAAAGAGATCTTTTTCTGTGAGTCTGCTTTCTATTGGTGAATTTGGTCTTTTGGTTTCTTTGACATTAGACAACACTTTGTTTATCATGGATGCAATGATCTGATCACGCTGCGCTATTGACAGCCTACGCTGAAGGTCTTCTCTGGCCTGGACAGTGTGGTCTTCCTTTGTTGCAATTCCTTTGATAACAAGTAGTATTCTCCCATGGACTCTGATTCCTGGTTGAGTGGAAATCTGCAATGTCTCTGTGAATATCCCAGCTGTCATGGATCTAAAGCTGATTGGAATACTCGCAGTCTCACCAGGTAGCACTGACTTCTCAGTGGTGTAATAGTAGAACCTTTGAATGGCTTTTTTCTGACTCTTCCTCAATGAACTGACCTGCTTCAGCTTGTGCAAATCGATTTGCAGAGCGGTCGAGCCTGTGTTAGTGACAATCATACAACTCGACACTAGTTCGTCATTATTTGATGACATGGTGACTCTAATTATTACATCCTCAGTACCACTCATGTTTGCAATCATGTCATCGTCTCTGTTGATTGTATGACCATTGACGATTGCTTTAGGGCCAATGCTCATCTTGTGCAATTGTTCTACCCCAGAAACAGACAGCGTTCCCTCTGCAGCATCAAGTTGATCCTTGTTGAAGATTGAACTTAATTTTGAACGATCATCCACATCACACTTTGTTTTGTCGTTATGACGATTGAATTGGCATGATTTTATGAAGGTCTTTCCTTTGATTTCCAACTGATCAATGTTTGCAGGAAATGGTTTGATAGCTGACAGGCTAGGCTCAAGCTGCTGTTTCCTAACTTCCAGATATTCCGTCTTCTTCCATCTGCTAGAATTCTCCATTTCTTTTTGTGTTTGTATTCCTAGCTCCTTTTGCATTGACAATGGCTTACCAATTTGCATTAGCTCAGGCCCTTTGCCGCGCTGACTCAGGGTAAGTGTTGTGTGGATGCCGGTGTCATCGTCTCCTATATGCTCAGATTGCTTCCAGAACTCGCTTCCGGTCCGGTAACCATTTCCGCAGTCCATTGAAGGGATAGCTCGACTGATCAGTTCCTTTTCTTCAACAATTAGTCGATGATGCTCACTTTTGTTCATGATGAGTTGATCTGCTGATGATCCAATTGTGCTTGCAATTATCCCTAATTGGCGGTGTCTTTGTCTCATGTGGCTCTTCCAATTCAACAGTGCTCTTGTATTTCTTGAAGAATGGGTCCAGCTTTTGGCTGTCCGTTGCTTTTGCTGAGAGCCGGTCACTTCCTTTGTGGGGTTATTCACATCGGTTGCTGCTTTTGAGACAGATCGATCAATCTGAGATGTAGTTGAATTGTTTCTCTTCCATTCTGTTTCGTGATATTCCTCAACAGATCCAATAAGCTTGTGAGAAGCAATATTTGTAGGTGCATCCCTTTCGGGATCTTTCTTCTGGTGGAGAGCACTGGCTAATGGAAAACCATCGCCTTGTTGACCGGTCGCCTGCTTGGTCACCAGGACGGTAGCTCGAGCCTCGCGAAAACGTCTTTGCTCTTTGCCTTTATGGCGGCCTTCTTTTTTGACAATGACCTTGCGTGATGTTCGATGCGTTTTCAATGGTGGCGAAGGTGCATGAGGGGTTGCTACTTCGCCCTCGCCAATACCTCCGCTCGAGCTGCTCGTGGCTGCCGGTTTGTGCCCGGGGGAAGCACGCGAAAGATGAACGATAAATGCCTCACTGCCACCTGCTTCCTTTTTCCGATGAGACTTGGTCAAGTTATCATTCTGTTTAGACTGCTCCTTTCTTTGAGCACCAGGCAATACTTTGGTGCTCATGATTAAATTCAGACCAGACTAACATGCGCTGCTCCTTGCCGCCATGCTGGCTCGACGATGACAACCATTGTCATGACAACAGTAAGCAAGTGATCTATGCGCCATCACGAGGCTCCGCGAAAACAGAGGCCAATTCAAGTTTTTCGCTCGACTGGCGTGGCAGTGGAGGTTGGTTGGTGTTCCGCTACATAATTTACGTTTTGTGGAGTCTCGAGAGATCTTGTGGAGATTGTAATAGAAGTACATGATTCCCAACTTTTTTTATGATATTCAGTTCATATGGTGGATTTGCGCGTTTGATCCACAGACCACATTGTCGCTAGAGTAGAACACATCATCTGCTTCTTGTTCAACCATCCAAAAGGGAAGTAACAGAACAGCACTGCTAAGCTCCACAAGATGGAGATAAAAGCGTTGGCTGACCAGGCGTGCCAAGTTGGTGAACAATTTTGCAGTGTATTTTATGATCGACTGGACAAGCAGCGTCACGTAAGTGGAGGTTCTTCGTTTACCTGTGGGATGCTGAATGGCGAACACTCTCTTGCTTTGAACTAAATTTGTTTTGTCTCTGTTTCAGCTAATCGGTAATCTTTACACAGAGGCATCGCAGCTGGTTTGGAATGGCAATCCGTATGGAACTGAAAAGGGCATAGCTGACTTCTACATCAACCTTCCAACGACAACCCACACGCTTCACACATTGGATTGTCAGCCACTGAACGGTATGTCTATCATGACAGAATGTGGCATTCGTAGGCCGGTATCCGGTCAAAACGTCCTCACAGCCAAAACGTCCTCGCATTCAGTCAACCAAAACGTCCTCGTATTGGAAGTCATAACGTCCTCGTATTGGAAGTCATAACGTCCTCGGTTTAGAAGTCAAAACGTCCTCGCAGTGGAAAGCCAATAAACGTGAAGACTGGAAGGGGAAGTGGGCCGTCTTGTATTTAATTTAAATATTGTGTTAACTATGTTTAACATTTCATTTATGAATCTCTTCAGTAAATCAGATTCGCTATTCTTATAAACGGTGGGGAATTTATCTGAAATTTCAATTTGTAAATCCTCAACTTCTCGATCGTCCTTTAAACAACAAGCACGCTCGCGTTGCACCGTCTGCAACAAGCTTCGTAGTCGGCAAATCTTTGGTTACCTCGACAGTCAACAGTAAACAAATCATGCAAACACTCAAATCATGCAAATTGAAAATCTGCGTGAAAGCAATTTGGAACATTCGAAAACAGATGCTGATACGAAAACTGCCAGAATCCTTAAATATCAGATAGACACGGCAAAACAGGTTTGCACTTGCAGATTTGCACTTTCTCAAAAGAAAAAGGCTTATAAGACAACATGAGAAACAAATCATTCAATTATGCATTAATGCTATTTTTCACGATTTGAGAACAAACCGAATATGTTTTGATTTGTTACTGCTCTGATGCTCTCCACTACAACACGAGGACGTTCCCTCTAAAGCGAGGACGTTTTGACCTCAGTCGAGGACGATTTGACTCGAGGACGTTTTGACTTTGGGGACATTAAAACCAGCAAAAGCGAGGACGTTTTGACCTCAGCCGAGGACGTTCTGACTCGGGGACGTTTTGGCTGTGAGGACGTTTTGACCGGTAACCCGTAGGCCAGTATAAAGCAAATTAGAGCATCATTTTAGGATTCAGGGTAGGCCCAATGCCACATACGAAGGATAATTATATATATGTAATCCTCACCCACTTCAAGTTGGTCAATTCAAGAGCACCTATTTTCAAATGGGCACAACATGCTTTATGTAGATGTTGAACCAATAAAATTTAGCGTAGACATTTATACCCAATATGACTCTCGTCAATGTAACAGACAACTTGACAAATGATGGACCTGTATGTACCTGTAGCGCTCGGCGGTCACAAAAGGGACGAGACACGAGTGTACATAAAGTCGATGTATTTGTGCTACGCTCTGGTCCGTAGACAGGGAGAGACGGCAAAGGGATTCATATGTCCGTGATAGCCAGAGCTCTATGTCTAGGACCAGGCGAGACAGCAAATACGACGAGAGAGTGTTACAAGCGACAGCAGTTATATACGATTTACAAGCACAGGGAGACTAGACTAGAACAGGAAGAGATTAGCGATGACGTAAGGCCACTACATACCCTTACAGTCTTAGGTCCAGACTGGAATCTTTCGATATATTGTTTGGCGGAGAAACATTTTCCGACATATTTTGCACGTTTGACCTCTTTTGGAGGTGAATAAAATATACGGTCCAGCCACAGTTATCAGCTTGATTAACATTGTTACAGCAAGGATTGTGCGGACAGAGCCTGTTTCTGCGATAATTGTGTGCGACTGCGCACAATTCTCAGAATTTGCACAGCTGCAGATTCAGCTGCCAGACTTGCACGTCAAAGATCTCTGCTACGCAGTGCATAAGTTCCAATCAGGCCTTAGGTTAGCATTAATGCACAGCAAAGACAGAGCGCTGCTCCAACCATGCATTTACTGCATTCTCACTTTGTGTGACCGCGTATTTTCTTTGCTTATGCTTTTAGCATCTGCAGTTAAAGAATCTGACCAGCTGACTGTTCTTGTCATCGCTGAAGGAAGCGTGAAGTTGGATGCAAAAAGACCACAGTTTTTCACACAGACTTTTATTCTTGCTTCTCATAATAATTTATGGAAAATATTGAGCGATTGTTTTCGTTTTATTGACAAATAAGTGACATAGTAATTTAGTATATATTTTAGTAATCTCTTCCACATCTGTCTGTATTTACTATTTCCTACATTCATGGATAATGGGGACATAATATTGTTGCATTCTAATGTTGTACGTTTATTTGAGACTTACATTCAGCTGGCTCGGAATACTTCAAGGATGTTATTCGTTGTAAATAAACAAGAAAAAAGCGCATATTGTTTAATCTAAGAGATGCTTTATCGACTACATTTGCTTTCTTATTCGTATTCAAATTACTGGCTCTTGTGACGTATGTCTGCGTCAGTGATTACAATGGCCTCACTATGGCGTAGTTGCGCAAGTGCTTATTTGCGCGAGGCTGTGTTGCATCATGGGTTCTTGTCACTTCTAAACTTTTGATCCGAAGAAAACATTACGTCTTCGGTGCTATCGTACCTTCGTAGTTATCCCCGATTATCTTCCTCTTCTATGATGGAAAGTAACAGGGAGGAAGCACAGAAGTGTCTGTTACTTTCTGAAAAGTTTTTATCGCTGGGAAATTACGAGAAAAGCATCAAATTCGCTGAGAAATCGCGTCGATTGTTTCCCTCACCAAGAGCTGATGGTTAGCATGAGTTTTCATTCGTCTCCAACAACCGTTGGATATGTTTGCGAAGCATTGTAATTTAGCAGCCACCAGGTGGACTGATTTGTGCAGTTTTAGGAGTATTATGTTTATGTCTGTTCTAGCAATACGCGGTCATGCATTCGCCTGCGATTGTATTTAGCAGCTATTGAGCAATAAGCTAGTTTAGTCTGAAGTTTAAAGTTGTTTATCTGGGTCCCTGCTATTTCTGTGCAGCCATTCTCGAAGCGATAAAAAAGAGAAGAGAAAGCCACGAAGGTAGTAATGGAACAACACATGCGAGACAGCGAAAGAGGACAAATTCCCACGAACGAAAGTCAGCAAAGGCACCTTCCGAGGCTCGTGGCGACTACACGCAAGAGCAACTGACGGCTGTTAAAAAGTAACTTACGATTTCTTGTCTCGTTTGTAGTCACAACCTGCCATTTGATCTTCGTTGCGCCGTTGTATGTCTAGTTTCTTGAATTAGTCCACGATAATAGTTTGTTTGCTTGAGTATGCTTGCCTTGGAGATCAATTGTGTTGATGTCCAGTCCCAGAATAAGACGGCAACACATACGAGATGCGTTTCCGGTCCCTATAGTAATCATTTTCACCTATTACAAATTACCATAAATCTCAATGCATGTGCTGGAAATTTAACCACAAAAGTACCATGTGAAAACCGCCGTGCCGATAAGACAACTTGTTTATTCTTAGACAAATTCAAAGCAAAATAATTGTTTGTATGGAGCAACTGATACCTCCAAACAATGATTTTGCAGCTAAATATTGTGTCTTGTAATATATATAGTAATTATGCTTCGCTCCTTGTGCTGATTAAAACAATGTTATTATATGTTTACACTTTAGAATCAATGAATGCAAAGATTACTACGAAGTTCTTGGTGTTGAAAAGGATGCTGAGGAACAGGAACTGAAGAAGAGATATCGTAAATTGGCACTTCAGTTCCACCCTGACAAGAACCAGGCACCAGGAGCAACAGAGGCGTTCAAAGGTATTCCAATTGTGCCACTGACATTACAATAATACCCAGCTTGCCATTACAAGGCAACCGAATCAGTTTCTCTCTAATGGTTGATGTGGTCTCAGCCTTGCCCACTTGATTTCCAGGTTGCTTCAATTGGTTAGCCATCATAAATAATCATTTGATATGTTTGATTGTTTCTGTCTAGTGATCAGCAACGCTTTCAGTGTGTTGAGCGACCCTGAGAAGCGCAAACGTTACGACCATTATGGAGAGAGCCTGGGACCAAGTAGGAATCACCGTCGTAGTTTTGATCATGACTTTGAGGGTAGGTCTAACGAAGCCGATTTGTGTCAACACTGACAATGCTGCTTTTTGTTTGATTCGCATCAATGTTTTCTTTCTGAGAAGTCAAAATCACGTCGCGTTAGATTGCAATTCCAGTTTGGATGCTGAAGTGTTTTCAGATTTGCTTTTGCCTAAAGTAAATGTAATTATTATAGTTAAAAACAAACAATTATGTTATGTTTGTAGACCATGATGCTGTTTTTGTGTTGAAAAAGAACATGCTTTGGTTGCCTGTGTAAATTGTGAACGATTTTTATGTTGTATTCCGTTGATTCAACGCTGTATTGGTTCTACATCACCGTGATTGTTTCACTGCAACTTATATCTGTAGGTGACATTTCTCCTGAGGATCTGTTCAATATGTTCTTTGGTGGTGGCTACCCAAATGGTATGATACCAAAAACTCACTTGTGGCGACATTGCGGTGTGGCTGGTGTTACGATTTAACTTGGAAAGCGAACGGGTTCTAGTTCAGATAATGTTTAATATACCGTTTTGAGCAAACAAGTCTTATTACTGTGCCATTGTTAAACAAAAGCACTTGGAATACTTTCTATAACGAGTTGAGACATATGAGCTACCCCGTAAACCAAAGTGAGTTGCACATTGAACCCAGGTAGCTCTACATTTTATCCCACAGCTTGCTCACTTATCCTTTGTCGCGGATACAGTCTATTCTGTATCCCTGTTGACCAATGAATAAGCACTGATGCATTTTCTTTGCACTATGTTTCTGTTGTTCTGAACACTTCCCCATGATTCTTCACAAAGTAAGCTTCATAAAACACCACTTGTCTATATATTGACATTTGATTGCATAGGGAAAATATCTTCTTTTTTTCAATGGGTTGTTAAAACATTGAGCTGATGAGCACATTTTCAGATTGCATCATCTAGAAAGCAGCTTTACTAAATGACCTTTATAAACGATATTATGTTTCAGCAGACGTGTGGTCTTCATCCTTCTTTGCTTGTTGCTCATAGGTACAGTGTTTGCAAATGGCAGAAGGCCACGGCAGCGGTTTTATTATCAAGAAGACCACAGTCACCAGGTGCGTGATGGCCTCATCCTTTTCACTGGTTGTCATGGTAACATGCTTGTTTCTCATTCTATTGCCAGTGACATCATGGCGTGCTCCTGCTTCTCAAACAGTGACCAATCAGCAGTAATTACAGCAATCAATTACAATGACATACTTCACAATTCAAAACTCAAATTAGTATCCCATAGTGTAGACGTATTGCTTAGGTGTACCGCCTCCAGATGAGGCTGGTAAATACAATCTGAGAGGCAGTTCAACAATGACGTAAAGGCTTATGATCAGCATAGCCTCTTCCTTTCTTCAATACAGTCAAACCTGTATTAGCGGTCATCTCCACAGAGCAGCCACCTGTGTATAAAGGCCACTCTTCATAACCCCAAAATGACACTTTCTATAGAAATCAACCTGGACAGAAAAGCCACATGTCTAGAAAGATCGTTTTCCTCAGGTCCTAAAGGTGACCGTTGTTTCACTGTATTCATCTGGAATTCTGTTTGCAATTACTATTGTGGATGATAAGGATGGCGACAGTGAAATTTTTCCATTGTTAGTGATTATAGTTATTGTTACTGTGCTAACTTATGTTTTTCATTTGTTGTCTTCAGAATACGAATCCTTATTATCCGCTGATGCAGTTGATGCCTATCCTGCTGCTCATTCTGTTCTCCGTAATCAGCAGCTTTATGGTGCAAGATCCACCCTACAATTTCAAACAGACGTCGTGAGTATGCTCACAGACCACACTTCTTAACCATCGTCAGTACAAATTATCAGCAAACAGAGCGACAGTTGTGTTGTGTTCTTCGTTACAATGATCACATGTAGGTGATGTGCTGTTCTTTTTTCCCCCAATAGTCAGTACAGACATCCAAGGGCAACGCGAAGATACGGCGTCACATTCTTTGTTCAGGTATGAAGTGTTTCCAATCATTTGCATGTTCTGTAGATCTAGCTCTTCATGGAAAGCAACCTAATTGTCCTTAGTTGTGTAGTGGCTAACGCCCTGTCAGTGTGAACTTGATGTTGTCATTGTGTAGTCACGTGATAGTAAGAATATGTAGCTGTGTCATCCTGTAATCATTCTCTTTCCCGTCTGTACTTCGTCGTGTTAACACCTTTATCTGTCCTCTTACCTACACTGTGTCTCACGACATAGAGCTCTGGCACCAACGGCCATATGTACTCCTTGGAACTCTGCCATCTCTCCCTGTCGTGGGACCAGCAACCTCTCTCTCAAATATATATTATGTGGAATGCGAAAGACTCCATCTTTGCCTCTTTGTCCTCCA
Organism: Calvadosia cruxmelitensis; assembly: GCA_900245855.1. NCBI lineage: Eukaryota > Metazoa > Cnidaria > Staurozoa > Stauromedusae > Kishinouyeidae > Calvadosia > Calvadosia cruxmelitensis. Next base: position 11,350 of record OFHS01000170.1, read on the forward strand.
CAGTAGAAGTGGATGAGTGTCATTCAGTTTCTTCTTCATATAGCAACAGTGGGTTTTCTCTGTACATGATGAAACATAATTGTCTGTGGATTTGTTTTACAGGACAAATTTGACGAGTCTTACCACGGAGACTATCTCGTTAGATTGGAGCGACGAATTGAAAGGGAATTCATAGAAAAACTTCAAATAAGCTGTTATAGAGAGAGACAGTACAGTAAGTGAAGCTGACTGGAGTTGCGTGTGTCTGCTGTTGCGTCTCTGCCGTGTGCTTACTGCTTGGTAGACTTGCCGTTGATTAACATTTCTCTTGTTCCCTTTGCAGAAGAAGAGATGATGTTCCAGGCACGGATGTGGGGCAGCAGAGAGAGTTTGCAAAAGGCAGAGACATTGACAACGCCATCTTGTGAACAATTGAATCGCTTAGTGGCCGCCGCGTGAGGCCAATCTGTACATAGTAGATCATTTATAATTGATAAATCAAAGCCCCACAATGGCTGATGCATGTCACCGTGGGTGATCAATTAGCATTGTACTGCAGTCACATGAGTAATATGGCCAATGCTGATCCTGAGGTGCTTGCAATGAAAATAACTTATCCCTGATGCGGGATTGCTAGTGTCGACTGTAGATAGCGTCTTATTGCATGGCCAGCCAAGATGACTGAATCCTAGTGGGCTGGCCTTTCTCCCTTTGTCACAAGTGAACATTTCCAGATATGTCCTGCGTTAATTTATTGATGGAAACGACACGGTTTTGCAGCATGATGGTTTCTGTGAAAGTGAGATGCGTTTCTCAATTGTAATATTGTATTTTATATCACCTGGTGTTGTATTATCTGCCTTTGAAATGAAGCATGAATGAAGTGTGCTTCTTGTCTCGCCGCTGAAAAGGCCACCACTGTTTACGTAACAACGATAAGCACGTGACTATAATGACCACGTGACAGTTCGGAGGACAGAGTACAGACTTGTTGTTTTTCCTGTGAAGGGGATTTCCTATCAGGTTGTTGCACGACTGGTAATATGTTTGCTGCTGCTAAGGCTGGTGAGGTCTCCTGGGTTTCCAATGACTTTTCAAGCCCTTTGGTTGCCTTCTTTCTCGTCTCTTTTGGACTTGTGCTTGCGTTGTCCGTGGCTTGGTTGTTTTTGACCTACTGGCAATGCCATGGCGTACAAGGACCGACTCCACTCCCAATCTTTGGCAACAGCTTGGCTTTGGAGCGAGATGCCTTCGGTAGGATAGCTGTATTTATGCACGCTGACTCTTATGATTCTTCTAGAATTGACCCGATTTAACCAAAACTTCGCATCTTTTGTTTGCCATTTCAATTGTTTTTCTTTAGTTTACCACCATTGCAGCCCACTAAAGCGGAAAGGCATCAATTGGGTTGAACAAAAATTGAACGTTTTGCTCGGGTCTCGTGTGTATGAAATGCAATTCTTGTAAAACACTACTTCCAGGGCGGATACAGGAATTAAAATACATACGTCTCAAAATCTGGGGTGTTGACCACGCCCGTTTCAGGGGAAATTATTTTGCCACGCCCATTATTTTAGGGGTGCTGCTGTATTCCTGCCAACCCATCTCTGACATTCATGTCCCAAAATTTAAAGGAATTTTGAAGAACAAGCCAAAAAAGAGCAAGACAACCGTTTGTGATGTAATTAGCAAAATGATAATAAGAATGCTGTACTGTATCAGTAGGACTGCAGACCGAGGATAAGGGGCGCCAAGAGAAAGATCTCGACAATAAAATGAAAAACACACACAAAATCATCAATTTAATTGAAACATTCTAAATATTAATTTTAAATTGAAACAGAGCTCTAGGCAGCCCTCAAGCTCTACCAATGCTAATTACTAAGTTGCATTTGAATTGAGCAGTCTAATTGTCTCTTTCTAAATTGATTGCATACTGTGTTGTCATGTAATTCCCTGTTCTACCAAACAGCTTTCGTGAGGTATATCAAGTGCTTGTAGGTTATCCTGATCACGAAAGTGAAATCTCTCTCTGAGAATACCATCCGTCTCCATGGGCGGATGCAGGATTTTTCAGTGGGGTCGAAATTGGCTGGGGGATTTGTTTTGTGTAGGTCAATTGTTCTGAGCTTTCAGCTAGCCCATGAATTTGAAGAGGGTCACAGACCCCTTTGACCCCCTGGATTTGTCCCTGTCCATCTGTAGAATGCGACGGTGTGCAATGGATAGGCCTATGGATCCTTCAATGACATTCAATTGTGGAATTCAGGTATTAAAGAAAGGTAACTATATGAGGCGATCGTTATTCTCCATTGAAAATACGTCATACCCAAAGCCCACCTTGGTCATAGGCCTTCCAGTATATTTGTGGGAAGAGCAGCCATGGTCCGCTTACCCTAACCGCGTTCTATTCAACATTCCAACCAGGATTCCAAGTGGGGTTGGGGTAATAGGTCAGAGCAAGTTCAGAATATCAGTGCTCGGGGTTTGGTTTGAGCCTCTGTCATACTTGGCTGTTTGATGTACAGTGAAACCTATCTATAACGGTTACCTCTGGGACCTGAGGAAATGACTTTTATAGACAGGTGGCCTTCTGTCCAGGTTTATTTCTATAGAAAGTATCATTTTGGGTTATGAGGAGTGGCCTTTATCAACGACACACACTTCACCCAACGCTGATCAGCGGCCTACCTGACGGCACTAGACTCTCTGCAGGCAGGCCAAGGTTTCTATGGATTGATGGACTTCGGAGGTGCTGTGATGCCCCAGCTACCAAGATCATAGAAGATGCAACCAACCGACGACCCATCCCAGAACAACAGCGAAACCATCCAATGAGTTTAAGAAGTCAAAATGATGGCCGTCAACGCGCCTCTGGCGTACGGCGAAATTGATGATGATTGATGATGCCTTTATACACAGGTGGCTGCTCTATAGAGATGGCAGGTAATATAGGTTTGACTGTTGCATAAATGACCACTAGGTGGGTTTTAATGCTATTTTTGAAATTCTTTCAGACTTCTACAAGCAGATTTTTGATTGGATGAGGGAATACAATTTTGTTATGCGTCTCACAATTGGTTTCCGAAACATTGTTCTCTTTGGGACAACAGATGCAGCAGAGGTTAGAACGCACCGGGACAATGCGCTGACACCAAATACTGATAGTTTTCTTACCATACTATCATTAAGCGTATTACATAGTTGCATTCATTGCAATTCAGTGTATCATTTGCTCATTAGGCCTAGAAAGGATTCGTTCATTACTTGCTAAAGAGGAAATTGAGGAATAAGTTAGAATTTGGAATTTTCGTCATCTGTTCTTTGTCTATTTTAGATATGTCATCACACATCATTAAACTACATTAAAATGTGATTGATTTCATGGAGATGGCAATTAATTAATTTCTGTGAAAAATTTGGAGTCGAGAATTTCATCGAAATCATTCTGTAGTTTTCATTTACCATATCTCTTCATAACTTGTGTCCTCTTGAATGTAATATTTTTGTTACTTTTCTGTCTGAAGTTGTTTTTCTTTGTTGTTATTTTGGCGCATCTACTAACAATATCTCTTCCACAGCCTGGTCTCTTAATTGCTTCATTAATATTTGAGCTTATTCAATCTTGTTGCACTGGTCTTTATGATACGTTAATTATAATCCCCATCTTGTTTTGAATTTCAATAGGCAATTCTCAACAACTCCAGAAATATCACAAAATCATCGGAATACAATTTTTTATTTCCTTGGTTGAAAACAGGTAAGTAAAATGCTGTGTGAAATGAATGGAATAAACAATGATGTGGCTGTCTTAGACATACTGTAGAAATTTTAATATCTCTTCTTAATTAAAATTGTCACCATTGACGCAGCATTTATTAGTAGTACAGTTTAAACCTGTCTGTAGTAGTCATCTCTGGAACCTGAGAAAAATGACCTTTATAGACAGGTGGCCTTTCTGCCCAGGTTGATTTATATAGAACGTTTCATTTTGTGGTTATGAAGAGTGACCTTTATACACAGGTGGCTGCTCTATAGAGGTGGCCGCTAACACAGGTTTGACTGTAGTGTCTGATGTTAAACCTGTAAATAATAATCGTCATCATCTTCATCATAGCACATATTTGGCTGATTGACTTACTGCAAAAAAATTGAAGATACATTCTGACCTGTCTTGAGCAACCGCTTGTGTTCATTGATCTCTTGGGTAGCCACTTAGGACAGGTTCAGTGTGACGGAAAATGGCAAACCCCTTTTGATGTCCAGAACATCTTTATGACTTGAATTCTGAATGCTTGAATTCTCCTTGTCTTGTTTAGGATTGCTGACAAGGTACGTGTCGTCAGTATTGGATCCAGAATCAGGATGCCAAAATTGGAGCCACTATTCACATCTTGGGGCAGGGGAAGGGGGATTGATTGTCTAAGCTATTGGAACTACGCTTCCAGACCACAGAAGAAGAAATGCGGAACACTTGCAACATTGGATAGAAATGTCTAACAAAATCAACTAAATTCTGAATTGCATAACACAAAGTACGGAACGATTCCGGGAAATTGGGGACGTCTAGCAACCCTAATTAGAACTGCAAATTTTTATTTTACTTTGTTTGGATGCATAGACACATTTTATATAAAATCTGCAAACAATTTGAAACATTATTAACATTACTCGTCAGTTAGTGTTACTCATTCTGGGCCACCGATTCTTAGAGATGTGTAATGCTACTGCATGCTACATTATCAAATTAGCCTGAACATACAAACAATGTCTTATAGCACTGGAACAAAATGGAAGACTAGACGACGTTTGCTGACGCCTTCGTTCCATTTCTCCATTTTGAAAGATTTCTACAAGATCATGGTTGGTGAGACAGGCACTCTGCTAAGCAACTTGAAGGTGTGTGGCTATGTCACATGGAGGCCATACTGCAGTCTTCCACACTGGTAAAACTTGACTCTTGGTCCTGGTAGTACTAATATGTTATTTTATCTCTTCTGCATATTTTGTCTAGAAAGCTGCATCATCTGGGCAGCCATTTGCAATTGAAGACTTCATTTCATGCTGCAGTCTTGATATTATGTGTGGTAAGGTTAACCGCCTCGTTATCATTAACCCTTGCAACAGTGATGATGCTTCTCATTGGCAGTCAAACTATATTATGTCGATGTCTGATGCAATTTGCGTTTTCAACTAGTTCTGATGCAACTAGGAACTAGTATGTATACACGATGATGCCCTTTTTGGTTTTAGAGGCAGCTATGGGAGCATCATGCAATGCGCAAAAAGATTCAAACTCAAAATACGTCGTTGCAGTGCATACGTACGTCCTTGTATTTAAAGAACTGTGATTCTATGAAATGGTTGACTGATCTCTTGACCCTGCAATGATTCTCTTGTGGCATTCAATAGACTTGCACGGTTAATCCAAGATCGTGCCCTGCGACCTTGGCTGTGGATTGACTACTTGTATGGCTTCACTCCAGCTGGAAGGGCACACACCAAAGGGCTTCAAGTTGTTCATGATTTCACATCAAAGGTATTGTTATCGCAACTGCAGCAATGCAGAAATATACAATTCATGAAACTGACTTGACACTGTTATGTTCGAGTTATGCAACATGTTCGTTTTATATGACGTTATTATTATCTTATGCAGCATGCTTTGTACCGCGCTGCCTAAATGGCATAATGGATTACATTGTATCGAGAACGGCTGGACATTGACCACAATATGATTATTTGCATTATTATTAAAATATTTATCTTACAATTGGCTTATCCTCATCTTCTCTCTGCAAATTCCTACGTTGTTTTTACCAACACTATCTGCAATTTACGATACATTATAAACATACACCAGTCATCAAGATCTTTTCCCTTCTATGATGATAATTTACATTTGCGTTTTGGTGCTTGTGTTTTCAGGTGATTAGCGATCGCATTTCTGAGCTGAAAGGGGAACGGAAAGCAAGTCGTTGTCGCTATTTAAATTTCCTGGATGTCCTCCTGGAGGGCTACCAAGCAGGCAGCATTGACGTTGATGGTTTAAATGAGGAAGTGGATACATTCATGTTTGAGGTGAGCTTTGAGAAGTTAAATAATAATTTATTTCGACATATCAAATGAATTGGTATTTGGACCATATTGTAGGCCTATGCTTTCTTGTGCCGGTTTTCAATGTTCCTATGTCATTGATGGAAAGAGCTGTAAGATGTGACAAGGATTTCACGGAGTCTGTACATCATTTAGCTACCTATAGATATCAAAACCAGTTCAGTTCATAAAGTAGTTTCAGTAGAATAGGATTAAAATGCGTGGCAATTTTCAAGCTAAAATCTGTTCTTCTGAAATAATTTTTGTGTGGTCACCAGATTTGCTCTATGGACGTAAAGTTTAGACCGCTGTGTAGCTAAATGACTCAGGATCCCAGTAAGCATGTTTTTTGTTTATTGTTCTCCGTCACTGAGTTGCCTTTTGTGGTCGAAAGTAGCTTGATATTTTGATGTTATTGTTGATCACAGGCTAGGTTTTGTTAAGTTATGTGCTGCATTAAGACTTCACTTGATGATCTATAGATGCTGATACAGTGAAACCTGTCTATAACGGTCACATCTGGGACCTGAGAAAAATGACCTTTATGGACAGGTGGCCTTTCTGTCCAGGTTGATTTCCATAGAAAGTGTCATTTTGGGGTTATAGAGTAGCCTTTATACACAGGTTGCTGCTCTATAGAGGTGGCCGCTAATACAGGTTTGACTGTAGCTGCATATGAGTGTGTAGGGCTGTTAACTATTCTGCAACTGTTATCATGTCAGCTTCCTCTCTGTCACTCAGGGACACGACACAACGGCCTCTGCAATCTCATTTTGCATCTTTGCCCTCGCAACTCACAAAGACCTGCAACTGAAACTCTACGAAGATATCATCAACAATGGTAGTAAAAGAAACTGTCAATCACACATGGTTAAGAACACTTCACTTAATGAGACTGTAATGTCACTGCTTATATTAACTGAGTTCATTTTCATGCATAACACTTTTGAGTAGGACTGCACCGATCAATCAACAAGTTGTTTGATCCATACCGATCAAATGGTGATTGGTTTTGATCGGTAAAACCGATCCCGTCCCCATTTGACAAAACAACTAACTGATCACGTAATTGTGTAACAATTAGCTTGCATATTGTCACCAAAAGTCACAATGCAATCATACACACTGTCGGTTTGTAGCTGAACACAAAGAGAGCTACATTTGCCAACATTTGCTGCTAGAGAGTGCTCTAGCTTTTAGCAGATCTGCAACATGTTAATGAAACTGTTTGTTCTGAAGGGGAAAAATTAGCGGTGACAGAAAGACAATGACTCCGTTTGTTCACTTGTTAATGTGTTCCTGGAATTAATGTAATGAATCCCACAAGAATCACGGCATGCAGAATGAATCACTTTGCAATCTTGAAAAGATTTTGAAATCAGCATATATTTCGATTTTGGCTCATCCATGGCCATGTCTGCACTAGACAAAGTGTTTGATTTGTGACGCAACAACGAGTTCCAGAGCAGTTCATGAATTGCGTAGTTCATAATTCCGAACAAGACAGCAAGCGCTTATTTAAGATAGACGTGCTAATTAAGTGTCATTTAGACCAAACAATTTGCAGTTTCCCTTGATGATCGGTTGCATAGTTTTGGTGATTGGATCGGTTCAAATTATTGTATTCGGGGCAACCCTATAGTTGTGACTTGTGAGACATTTCATCTTGCACAGTTCATGCAATCCAAACCCATTTTCAATGCTGACGCTGTTATTGTAGTGTTTGCTTAAAGGTCTATACTATGATTGAGAGGCATTTAAAGTTGTTTGAAGTACCCAGTGCTCACAATTAAGCGGTGTATCAGCTGCTCTGTCAACCAATTAATTGTTTATGAAATTGTTGCAGCTGATGATGACGGCAGCTTAGAAACCTATATAGCCGATTCCAAATTTCTGGACTGCATAATCAAGGTATTCTGATTTGCTACCCGTCCGTGATGATCAAGCTGTTTAGTTGTAACTATTTGATTGTCTTGTTCTAATTTCTTTTGGGCTATGGTTTTCGTTTACATTTCAGGAATCATTACGATTGTATCCCTCTGTACCTGTCATGCTGCGACGGCTTGACGAAGACATAACAATTGGTAAGAGGTCAACAAAACCCATGATGTCACATATTATGTCTTCTGTCCAAGTCTTCAATTGTTTAACTAGTGTACTGTAGGATTTCTGTTGCATTGGATTTTGAAGTGGTGCATTGCCAATCATGCGTGAGAGAAGGTAGCCTGTAAATATTGAAAGAGGCCTTTAGTAGTTTACCCCTTGCAAGCAGTAGGGCGTATGGTAACGCAGGCGTGTGGTAGGGCGTATGGTAATCACAGTCACTTCACTTGCTACTTTAGGCTGGACCTGCATTGTTGACAGTGATCGTTATACTTGTCATATGTCCGTGAGGTGCAATTTTATCATTGTTTAATTGTTGCATGTAGGTCAGTGTCACATCAAGCGTGGTTGCAGCGTGGCTGTGTCTCCAATGGCAATCCACAGAAACCCTGAAGTGTGGGAGAACGAGAAGGAGTTTGACCCGGACAGATTTCTGCCTGAGAATGCATCGAAGAGAAGCCCGTATGCTCATATCCCTTTCTCTGCTGGCTCAAGAAATTGCATTGGTAGGCCTACGCTTGTTGTCAATTACACATTGCATTGCTATGTCTCTGCATTCTGTTTACGCAAATCAAACTTACTACATTTGTTATGATCTTCCCACTCATTTTGCCAGGGTCTATAGCCTACCGGAAGCTATGTAAGCGGGATTTGCCCTTATCCGATTCAACAGTTGAATGATATGTTGGCAATTTGTACCAGTAATTTTTTTTTAGAATCAGTCCGGTGGTGAAAGGGGTAACCGAAGGTGACCTTGTATGCTGAGCTAATTTCTAGTGATCTTTTTCTTGAAGGCCAACGCTTTGCGCTGATGGAAATGAAAGTGGTAATCACAGAGGTTGTCCGTCACTTTGAACTGGATTGTTCGCAAACCGAAGAGGAACTTGAGCTATGCGGCGAGATTATATTGCGCTCCAAGCAAAACGTCATGATCAAGATGTGTGAGCGAGAAACGTCTCAGTAACAAGAAGCATATTGGTGGGAATAGATTCGCGACATAGGACGGATAGCTTATGGAAATTAATTAACCAGAAACTACTTACAGTGATGTTTACTGTGAATAGCTAGAACTGATTGCAATGTGTGATATTTTATAAACAATTCATGAACGACTATTAGTGATAAATAAAAGATGGATGTTTTTAATGTCAGATTGTCTTTTCTTTCTTCCATCTTGTCAAGTGTCATTATTGGCACCACTTGCTACGCCCTGTTAATGGGGCTTCATTTCCAGCCAGCAAAATGATTTATAATTATGAGGCGTTGGCTTCATCTTTCTGTTGGGATATTGACATAGCTTTAATTAAGCAAAGGTTGCCTTTAACGATTCAGAGGTCAGATGGAGCATTTTGGCTGACAGGCACGCCACATGACATCGTCATTGATCTCGCTCTTTTCTGCAAAAGGAAATCGACATTGATTGTACATTGACGCAACTGCAAATAAACAGTTCATGTACACAAGTCCGTCAATCATAGCACATCTTTTAATCATACCAATCACTTTCTCTTTCAACAGCTTAACGAGGTGATTGTTCACATTCCCCCTTGCAGCTACCATCAATCCAGGTGGTGTTGTCTAAAGATAAAATGCAGCCATTGTAATGTCAGTCATGTTCCCAATGAAAACAGGCCGGACACGTTGGCCAAATTTTATCAATTGGGCAGAACTATTTTTCATCAGTGATAATGGTCAAACTATCTGAATTCTTTTGTCATGGTTTTATAACAAAATGTAGAGGCACTGATGTCTGTAATTGAATTCCTGTTATGTAAATCTGTAATCCGCTTGATCGTTTGAATCAAGAAGCACAGCACGCTTCAACATTATAGCACAACATAGAGCAGCCACCTGTGTATAAAGGCCACTCTTCATAACCCCAAAATGACACTTTCTATAGAAATCAACCTGGACAGAAAGGCCACCTGTCTATAAAGGTCATTTTTTCGTCAGGTCCTAATGGTGGCCATTATAGACAGGTTTCACTGTACCACATAGCAAACTAACACACAACGGATCAACGCCTGTTATGATTTCAATTAAAATACACCACAGAGTTACCATAAATACCACTCTGCAATCTTACCGTATAAACTTGTTTTGTTATTTCATCGTCAGTCATGAAGTCACCATTGTCACGCAAGACAGTCATAATCTGACAAAATAAATAGATTCATGGATCACAGATTGTCATTCTTATAAACCAAGCCCTGCCCTGACTTGAACTGGGGGAATTATGCAACATCGCAAGTGTATATACGGTTTGTTGTCCGAAAGGGACTCACAAAATGTGTTTGCTGTCTGCGTCGTTGGACAGGTGTCTGCTTACTGGAGGTGTGATCTATTGAATTTTTGACGGGGGGACCGAAAGGTGTTCGTTTACAAGAGGTGTCCGCTTATGAGAGGTGTCCGCTAGTACAGGTTCCACTGTATAATAGACTTTCTCTCACGAAGTCTTGGAATTGTGTGCACATGTGTCGTCATCAGAAAATATGCAGCAGATTCAATCCAACTGATCTGGTTTTCGTCGGTGAGGCTTGCAGCACCGTGCATATAATAAAATTTCTTCTTCGTTTCATCGTGTCACACGCTCCAGGAAGACTTATTACGACTGAATGACAATGTTAAAAATCAAATGTTATTTACATAAATACCAACAGATGACGTCAGACAACGCATGCGCAATGTAGCGTCAACAGTATAAATATAACATGACAACCTCTTCATCAACCCCCGCACAGATCTCAAAGCATCAAACAAATCTGAGAGAGCACAAGTTGCAAGCTAACGCAGTTTCATCATCACAAGAGAACAGACTATGCACTGAAATAAGACCTGCTGTTCGCGTTGGTTCCGGTGATCAATGTACTCTGTGATATATCCAACTGGATTCTCAATCACTGGCCCATGACCAGGATAAATCAGAGACGGCTTGTGATGCAACATCAGCTGCAGTGACGCCATGTAATCAAACAGATCTTCAAAGACCTATTGAATTGACAAAAGGGATTTAGAAAGCGGCATACAACAAACCGATTCTCACATGGACCGGTATTTACTAATTTCCTAAAGGGGAGTGATTTAATAAAATAAAAAAGCAGCAGCAAGCATTCCTGTAAAACTCAAAGCAATGAATAATAATTCTTAAAAAATATTACATCATAATCTATTACTAATGACCAAAATAATAAAAAGAGCAGACGGTCATAAAATTGTTAAATTGATCACATTCAAAAGTATCTATCCTTTCGTGTGTTACGCCAAATAGTGCCTTGATGAGTGTCAGAGTACAATGCATTATCTTGATTGATACTAGCGCAGTACAATTAACCTACCGCTGTCCCTTGGCCAAGAACACAATCTCCTGAGAACATGGTCTGGTCTTCTTCAAGGAGTAGCGCCATGTGATCGACCGAGTGTCCTGGTGTGAACAGAGCGCGTAGTGTGGCACCTTCTGTCTTGAAAACATGTCCGTCGTTGACGTGTGTGTACTTCACATGGTTCTCTGCACAAAACGTGCCATCTTCGGGAGCTAGGAACTTTGACATGGACAATGTTTGATCTACACAAGCCATACAAAGAGTTAATTGGAGTCGACAGTTTGTATGCATTCAGGCTTGGTGAGTGCCTGTTTACAAGAAAAAACAGCCCAAACTGTCAAAGTCTATTCAGCGTAGGTAGTCAAACAAATGTTTGCTTGTTTTCAGAGGATCCCTTTTAATATTAACTACCGGTATTATATATTTACATTTAAATATCACCAATTTCATCAATTTGTACATTTTCCCTCTTGCCTGCTATTGCTAACATACGTAAACATGACATATCGACCGTAAAGTATGTTTTACAGAATAGCTAGGGCAATTGCAACATACGAAACTAGAGCTGCCAATAGGAAATGTTTCTGTTAATTGAAAATTAACTAGATAGCTCAGGAGATCAACGTTGCACCGTTTACATTTAAAAATTATTCCTGGCCAGTGACATTTTTGGTAGGCCTAACATGCTTGCCAACTGTGTTTCAAAAATGCATTGAAAGCCTGCTCCTACTATGGTTTGGCCACGTTTTGTTGCACGGAGGACCAGTGGCTGCTCAAATGGAACATGATGTCATCTGTGACGACCTGCTGGAAAGATGCAAAAATGTACAGAAGGGCTGGCTAGACCAGATTCTGTGCAGTCTCTGGGCTGCACTTCCAAGGTATTGGATCGACAATAGAAGCTTTGACTGCAGTATTGGGGTTTCCGTCATCATGCAATGTGGGCATCTAAACCGAGAATGTCAACTATGCCGTTTTGTCGATAAGCTTGAATAAATGAATACAGTGAAACCTGTCAATAATGGTCACCTTTGGGACCTGAGGGAAATGACCTTTATTTATAGACAGGTGGCCTTTTTGTCCAGGTTTATTTCTGTAGAAAGTGTCATTTTGGGGTTATAAAGAGTGGCCTTTATACACAGGTAGCTGCTCTATGGAGGTGGCTGCTAATAAAGGTTTGATTGTACTATGTTTCTGTGAAAGCTAGGCCTACAGTCTCTGCCAGCATTTGAAACTTTTGTGTGTCAATGGTTTCGTGTCTCCAAACAATTGATCTCACGCCCACCTGCCAGGATGGTTTAGGTCTCACTTCCAAAGGCTGACGTACGCTTGCACAATTCACAATTGAGCAATAGAAGCAATTCAGCATGATGGTTTACAGGCAGAGCTGCACGCAAAATGATCTTCTTAACTAACACACCTTGAGCGAAGTTGCTCACGACATCGCAAATGCCTCCAACATGATCGCCATGCCAATGTGTCAGAATGATTTCTTGGATGGAGCACTTGTGAGTCTTCAATGCCGTTGACAGCTCTGTGATGTAATCCTGTTGCTTTTTCTCTCCAGTGTCAATCAATATTCGTCTGCATTGAAACAATTCAGAAGAAAGTGCAATGAAGACTGAAGAGGAATGTACTTGTACGAAGTTGCGCAAAAAGGATTATTACAGTAGACACACTGACATGATGACAAGAATTAAGCTCATCAATACAGGGCATATAGGTTTAAGACAGTGCAATTATGTAAGTACCAAAAACGACTTCCGATCTGTCTGTATTATTTACGATGGCTTTAAACAGTTTTTCCATTTCTAAGTATGCTAAAATCTATTTGACAGGCATAGATCAAACAGATCGGTGTTCATGTCTTCCTAGAGGCCAAGAGGCAGCGGCGAAGGGGCAACGGGTTCTATAGCGCCGGGTATTAAGATGACATCAATGAGTCCCAGGCAACATGTGATTCGATATGTATTTGCTGTGCTTTGGTCCATACCGAGGGAGAGATGGCCGAAGGGTTCTAATAATTGACGATAATACTTTGCACATACTAATCATGCCTTGATGTGTGCACGTTGATTTCAGGGTAACTCTTTAACAAGCATCAACGTGTGAAGAACCCGCCTTGCTTTAATAAATTATATACTCAATTACAGAAGTAATTTGAATAGTAGGCCTAACTGTAATTAGTTACTTTTATTGCAAAGCTAATTTATATTAAACTTCAAAGTTACTTTTAGAGCTCATGCAACTTTTGTGATAACTAATTACTTTTAGCAACAAGTAACTTTGACAAGCACTAATTACTTTTAAAAAAGTAGGCCTAACTTGCTACTGCCTGGATATGAGGATGATAGAGATTGAGCAATATGCTGAGCGAGAAAGAAGTAGAGAGATGGAAATGTTCTCACCTGTTTCCAGTTCCTACCAGGTAAGTGTTCGTTCCTTGCAGCGTGAAGGGCCCTGGATTGCAACCCAATATCCGGACAACGCGCTGAGACAGCTGCTCGATTCTTGGTAAGACTTGCAGCGTCAGTCCGGTAGCCATCTTGGTTGTTCGAGATGTGCAAATGCAAACTCAGCTGATAATAATTAATTATTTGTTTCCTGGCGCCTTGCATAAAGACCCCCGGAGAACCCCCTGCGGACCCCTGACAATCGGCCACGTGCGTCTAGCATTTCCTGTTCGTTTCCCGCCCATCGGCATCACAGAATGGAGTCTAATTGTCAGGGACGAGGCTCTTCCATCAGCGCCCCAGCTGATATTTCCTACTGCGTTACGTGGTGAGCAGCGAAGGAAACGTGTTTGCCTGAGTGCCATCCGGATTGCCAGTCTATGGTAAGGTCCTACAAGCTTCTGTTGCAGCTCGAGCAGGTCATTCGCAAAGAGAGATTTGCTATAGTTTCTCTGTGGTGTTCATTTTGAACCAGTCAGCCACAATGGCTGGAGACGAAAAGGAAGAACGACGCAAATATATTGAAAAATGCGTCAACTCAGTCGCTGGAAGCGAAAAGGGTGGCGTGCCACTTCGCGGCTTCGAGAGAGACTACATCACATTTGCTGACCCTGCTGGCGTTCCTTATCGCGAGTTGGGGTACTCTTCTTGCCTTGACATGTTGCTGCACATGCCGTCCGCCGTCAGCATCCAAAGAGGGCCCCTCGGCGAGCAAATGGTCGTTGCATGTTCCAACGCCGCCAACTCGCGCTTGCTGTCCCTTGTTGGAGGTCAAAAAACTTCGAAAAAGGTCTCAAAGCTCAAGAAAAGAAAAAAGAATGCCATGCAGAGAGATGCTTCGTATTACCAAGGACAAGGCAGAAGGCCCAATCCCAGTTTCGGTGGATATCACTCCCCGGGTCCCAAGATCATCGCTCCCCGATTCGCCCGGATGCAGGCAGCCACTCGAGGCTTTAACCAATACCCCTCGTCGTCTCCCTTCGGTAAGTTACCATCGTGACAGTAGGCAGTGCTGATTGATGTCATTTTGAACTCCTAGCAGTCGTATTCGTAAGTTTCGTAACCAATTGCGTACGTGCAGGATCATCGGGAGAGTGTCATAATGACGAAAGTGAGTTGTCCGCTTCCTATACTGGAATGTATTAGCACTTCGTAATGAGAATAAAAATTAAAACGCAAAACTGAATGCTCAAATATCGCACCAACCACTTGAGCATTGACAGATGTCAGAAACTGCATGGAAGGAGCAAAGGTATTGCAGACGTTGTAATTCGAGAGAGACAGACATCTTTTTTCTTTTGATGGTCTTTCCACGATCTGTCCTTCAGAGTACGCCGGTACTATGAGAAGCAATGGACTCGCCCTGTTGTTTGGTTGACATTTACCATTTCCATTTTCAAAGGGCTGCCTGCCGACTTTCTATTTACGGTTGTTCGCCACGACGTTGTGGTTCTGTTTTCGGTTCAGGAATGGAAAACGTGGCTGAGAGACACGCAGATTTACTGTGAGGGCCTTCGACGTACTGATGTTCGATAGAGGCAGCACGGAATTTCAAAATAAAGCCTAACTCCTAGCTTGCGCTCGGTCGTCTCCGGAAGGTGCCCAGTGGGCCAGAGACGTCTGAAAGTGCCAATTTCCATATCCCTCAATTTTGGCATAAGTAGAGCGTTGATGGGGCCCAGCCCGTCGTCAGTGCTCACTCTGCTCAAAATATGACTGATGTCACACTTGCCCCTCCCCCAGCCCTGAGAGGGTGCATGACTCTTGAGAAGGGTTGCTCCACATACACGGACCATTGGACTGCTAATAAGGAGTAGCAAAGCCTTTTCCTGGATCACAACAGCTGCATATTGACTGCCTATTTGGGATGGTTGAGGGGTATAAATTGAATTCATATTGATTCTTAGCAATTAAGGTCACTTTGGCTGATTTCAGCACACCGTGCTATGCTGTTGGATGAAACAGCACATTACAGATCCGATCACCTTAGATTTGCAATGCCCTGCTGGCCAAGATTCAGTTTGATATCTCAAAAGAGGATTAGATTGCAAGCAATTAAAACAGGAGAGGATCCTTTTGTTCCATGCAGTTCACAGACCAAGCTACCACCTGTAGATGGTGCGGCTGTAGTGATAACATGGACGCATTGGACGGTCCTCTATTCAAATAGGGTGTCTCTCTTCCTTTTATTTCCTCTCTGACATAAGTGGCCCTAATGTAACGAGGGTTGATTTAACCCCCTGATGATCTACTTTTGATAGCTTCTGTATTGTTTTCCATAATGATATTATGGTTGACAACGGTGCATGTTCTAAAGACAAATAGTCATTGACGCAAGAGAAAGATGAGGATTGTGCGCCCAGAACTGCGATCTCCGTATAGAAGACGACTTGGCATAATTATCGATAGTGACGAGGGTGATAGGAATGAGCTGTATCATTGTAATAGTGTCATTGTTGTTGAAGGTATTTGATGACCAAGGCGCAACATTTTAAATCTTGGTTTAGGTTTTCAAGACAGAACCAGTAGCATTATCGTAAACAACTGGTTGAATATTTATCAGCAACGCCTCCATCAATTGTCCGTCCTCTGTAAGTGCCTTGTGAAGCCGCCGTCTGTATGTTGTTACTGTTGTAGTGCTCAGCCCCTTATTGTCAGTTGTGCATTGTGAATTCCATTCTTAGTCAAGCGAGATCTTCTGCTTCGTAGGACTGATCTAGTTGCTTCTGTTTATGGCTGCGAATAAGATGTCGATTTCTTTCTTGTAGGTCAGCCTTTCCATCGCAGTCAACCGCCGCCAATGCGAACCAGTAAGTGTGTTACCGTGTTTAGTTTTACTTCTATGCTGTATTTCTCTGATGCAAAGCAATTGATCTGTCGTGGTGCTATGGCAGTTGTTGTGCTGTGGTCAATGCCAGGTGATTTGGATGCTTTCTTTATTGCTTTTTAGACACATTTGGTCAACCTCCACAAGGCCACGCAGCAAGGCAAAGTATGTTGCAATGTATACATTTTTGAAGCATGGAAGCTTTTCTGACCGAATCAATTCACTTGTTACCTTCTCTTTGCCTTGCAGCATTCAAACCTTACACACCTCCAAGCATGCGCCCAGAAACTCCTGCACCTGCTCCTGGTACGACCTCTTCTTCATTGCTATTAGTAGTCTGTTATTCGCGTGAGAAGTTGTTTGTGGACTAAATCAGTCTCATCCTATTCTTTTTCAGTAGTGGAACCCCAAGCACCACCTCCTACGAATCTGCCAGTTGTCAAAGTCAGCACAGGTAAGTCGCTGAGAGCTAAACGTAATGTCACGTGTAACTGGCACGGCATAATATTATGGCTGCCACATATGTTTCGAACTACTGCGACTGCCAGTGGATGGTGGCTGAAAAATTTTCACATTAAGTACATTGCTCATAAAGCATTTTGTTTGCTATTACATTGGTCACAACAAGAGTTTGTGTTTGTTTTGTTACAGCGACCACAAACAAACAAACCGATTATTTTATAAATATATATCACCACAATATATTTTGTTAAGAGAGACCGTTCATCTGTAAAACCGATTATTTTCCTATGAATTTCTACTCTGGAGCCTATTGCTGTTTGCGTTACAGTACACTGGTTTACAACTATGATATTTTTAAAACTTCAGATGTTCTGATGCAAAGAATTCTAGAAATTGTCAAGAGTCGACCGCATGGCCTCTTTTCAACTCGACTTCCTTTTGAGTACCAGACACGTTACAAAGAGGCTGCACCAGAGGACATTGGTTCAGTGGCCATCAAAGACATGACTAGCTGCATTCGTGTTGAAAGGTGTGATTCATCTATGTATGCCCATTGTCGTATGCTGTGACCATTGTGCATGCCAATGACACTTACCTAAGGACAGTTTTACTTGTCACGTCTTGACGGCAAGATGCCAACTAGAACTACTGTTAGCGAAGTTGACGGTGGGTTTTAGTTGCACTGTAACTAGTTTAGTCTTGTAGCACAGTAGCAGTAGAGTCCAATGTTTTCCGAATAATAAATAATAATTATGGATGGATGTTACCTTTGTCAAATGACAGAAATTGATGTTTCCATGGTTGCAACTAATGAAGCGTTATTGTCAAACAATCCTTGACTTAAGTAGTTTGTTCTCTTCTTCTGTGTCTTATTTAAAATAGCTACGTCAGTTGCATGTTATCTACTATTGGTATTTCATGGCATGTTGTTTGATTTGCAGTCCTGTCGAAAACAGAGTGATCCTATATGCCAAAGTGGACGTAAGTCATTATTGCTTTGGCGTCTGATACGTTAGATTAGACAAAGAAAGCTGTCAAAATATTTTAGATACTCCTGCGGAATCTGTTGTCAAAGCAATCGAACATAGCCCTGGTAAAGTTCAGACAAGCTCTGCCAACGCTAATTGGTGGCGCAAGTTGATTTTATGTTTCACCATCTTGCGTTCAATCCTTGACTCGTGTGGCAGGAAGGCTCTCTAAAATTTGATGCGATTTGACAAAATCACGTAATTTGCATCGAAAACAGGACAATGCATTTGGAGTTCTTTGCCATTAAAACATGGACAGTTTATTTTCTTTTTAGTTGTTCTCACAGAAGAAAACATCGGCTCCAACAGTTGTATTTATTCAACAATTAAACAGCCAATATGATCAATCACACTACACAACATCAGATGTTCTGAATTGATTTCAGAAGGACAAGGGACAAAACCAAGTCACATTTTGATTCATTCCAGTTTCTGAAAAATGAAAGACGATTGGCTCTTTCTCAAATTACGATGTGACTGTACTCAATTACCCTCTCAATTCCCTCCTCACTCAGGAAGGTAATCACTGTTGACAGCTCTCAAGTTGATGTTGGGTCTAATTACAGATTTGATGCTGTTCAGCGGTGAATTTGCCGTCGCACTTTAACTAACTGTACAACGCCCATCGGCCGACTTTATAATTAAATCCTGTCAGGAGGTATTTCGACATTGATTAGCAATATATTCCACTAAAAATAATTGTAAAGTACAACAATCAATTTTCTGTTGCTCGCTTTTGCAGATGACTATTTAGCTGCTTTAAATACGTCAAAATCACAATTCTCTTTTGATTTCTCAACCCAGAACATTTTCAAGAGTAATTTTATAGGAACCAAAATTCAAGGTACTTTATTTCAAAATAGGTTGATATGATTTTTATTCCGATTTGAGGTATATTACGATTGCATCAGACTTTTAGACAGATTGCTGTATTGCATGCCGCCTGCGACACATGTTGACGTCCTCGGTTTGACATGAATTTATTTTAAATTTATTAGTGAAAAGTTATTTGAAATACAATCTTAGATCAATACATACATCGATATTACAATTTCAAAGATTTTTGCGATTATTCAGAAGTCTTCTCAGTATGTCAGAAGTGTCCTTTAGCCTTGTGCTGCGATTGAGTAACTCTTCTGTCTTTCTGCTAGGCATCCCTTCCGTCCGGTGCTCCTAAAAAGGCTCAGCCGCCACAGAAAGCTCAATCTGATGTTCCTCAAGCAAAAACAAATGGAGTGCAACCATCGAGACCGAGTGAGTAATATTGTCAACATCCGCTTTAAGAATCGTTTGCAATTCATTAAATCAACCGTACGTTGCAGTGATTTGCTGTATTATTATAATATTCAAATGTCTTCTTTAGCTGTGAAGCAGGACTTTACAACCGACCCATTGCCTGACATTGGGTAAGAGAGAACAAACAGTGGTGTGCACGGTCATTCGGGTGTGTTTGCCATATATACGATACTAATGCCATACTTGTCATTTGTCTATTGTAGGGAAAATCTTCTCGCCTTTATCAGTCACGTTGAATCTGTGGACAACTTTTATATCCAAGCTGCTGATTCACCAATTGAAGATCTTGGTCTTGAGCTCCAAACGTATTTCCTGGTGAGAAGCTTTGTAATGTTTCTTT
>OFHS01000170.1:31281-56037 GCA_900245855.1 Calvadosia cruxmelitensis
TCACCCCAATTATAGAGCTGTTCTGATGAATATATTTACAGCACTTGATATTTGATTGATTTTTGTTGTTGTTGTTGTTGCCAGTATCCTCCTTCCGGTCAGACGATGTCGCCCAAGATTGGCGATTGTTGCGCCGCATTATATGACAATGACAACAGTTGGTATCGGGCAAAGATCTTGAGCGTTATTGACAGGTTGGTCTTTATAGAATGCTGCTTCCCAGTTCTGGCATTCGCACTTCTCGTCAGCTGCCTCCATGATGATTGTGGTTGTGTTTCAGGCCGACACGTGGAACCACCAAAACAGAGGTACTGCTCCGTTTTATTTCTGTTTTAAACTCTGTTGTTCAATTTACTGTTTCCTTTGACACATTGTTATGTGATGTTTTGTAGCCTCAAACTGAAACCATGTGCCGAGTGTTGTTTGTTGACTATGGCAACC
The DNA here is from genome assembly GCA_900245855.1 of Calvadosia cruxmelitensis. Taxonomy (NCBI): domain Eukaryota; kingdom Metazoa; phylum Cnidaria; class Staurozoa; order Stauromedusae; family Kishinouyeidae; genus Calvadosia; species Calvadosia cruxmelitensis. The sequence goes on from OFHS01000170.1 coordinate 31,723, forward strand.
GAGAGAAAGTGCCAGTCAGCAAGATCCGTTCTCTTCCGGATTCTTTCTGTGCCCTTCCCAAGCAAGCGATTCACTGCGGTTTAGATGGAGTGTTACCGTTGAACAAGGTAAGCTCTTGGCTACATCAAGATGCTTGCGTGTCAGTAACAATGAGCTAATCAATCACCCGCTCTCCCGCAATATATAGTTGTTGTTGTTCAATGGAAAGTACTATTCCATTCAGAAGAGGTCTTCAGGAGCTCAATGATCATGTAGATTACATGGACAACAGGAGCTTCTGCTACATCATGATGGACGGCTGCTTGTTATTTTGTTGTGATATATTTTAATTTAATGTCTCCCTGGTCCTGTGTGTGCTTTGATCTTTGACCTATCCCCTGGGAAAAATGATTGGCTTTGGGATTGAACAGTGTGCCATTTGGCTGCTACTTTTGCAACATGCTCAGCTTCCTGCAATCTGGCTTAGGGTTTGCAGTTTTGTTAGGCTGTATTTTGTTGACAACTATTTTCTGCATCGAATTACAGATAAAACACAGTGAAGATGTTGTCGAGCATTTCCATAAGCTTGTGGAGGACAAGGAGTGTGTTCTGACCATCAAGGAATACAATGGTAGGCTTATGCAAGGAATTAAGGATAACTTACTGTCATATGTCAGATCATAATTGGGTCTTGCTTTTCCTGTAAAGTCTACTCTGCTCAATAGAACCGTCGTATTATGTGACCGGTCGTTTATGTCGCCCAATTTTGAAAAACTGGAAACAAACTATGAAATTCAACTATTGTATGCGACATGCTAGTTGATTAGAAGAAAATCTCAGCCAAATTGTGCCATTATTGTCATTTGTAGAACACTTTATAAATGCCACTGCAATGATGAAGAAAGGCATATTTATCAGAGTGTACTGCATTGGTGTAGTGGAAGCTTTGAATTCCGTTTGTTTCCATAGGTGCTGTGACTTTGGTCGACCTTGACAATGGTGAAACAAAGAACGTTTCAAGGAAGCTCATTAAAGACAAGTACGTGCTTGGAGCACCTGACTATATGTCAGATTCCACTCCACACGAGTCATCATCTGACACTGAAAGCGTATGCGAAAGGTGAGCGTCATCTCGCATTTGTAGTAACAATCATAGCAAGTAGGAATCGGAGGCTAAAGAAATGATGCAATGTCTTTCCTCTCGTCTTGGAACTGTTAGAACATGGTTGCTCCATGGAAGAGCGAATTTTTGTAGCATGAAGTATGGATATGCCATCAGTCTTCGGTTTGCAGTCAAATGGGATTTGTGCTCAAAACTAGAAAGATATAATTGTGTATTATAGATGGTGTTGTTCATGGGAATAACCTGTTCTTCCTCTTGCGAATGCAATATTTGACAAATTGATGTGCACAGTTTACGGTCACATGCAACAGAAATAGCACTACCACTGAAATCACGATACAACAAATCGCTCAACCAAATGTCTGTCGAAAGTCGTGGCGAAGCAAGCCCGAAGGCTTCAAGCCAAACAAATCGTGTAGCGGCTGGGGCATTGTGCCCTTCAAGCAAATGATGTACCAGACAAAGCGCATTCACACAAATCGCACATGCAGATGTGGTCACTGCAGTCAAGGTTGGCAAAGGCAATATGGTGTTTTGTTCGGTTCTGTGACACACTTTTAAGTAAAACACAGCCAAAGAGTCAATGTTTGCTTCTCCTTTGTAAAAACATTTTTATTTTGTGCATTAAATGTAATCTGTATCATCACAAGGGACGTAATCAATGCCAAAACGTCTCATGGTTTAATTAATGTTCTCTTTTAGTGCCGAACAAGTTTCAAGTCCACGATTCTTCAGCCGCCTTGAAAGCCTCTCTTTAGATGAAACAGAATCCATTCAAGGTATTCCAATAACTCTCACCTTTGCTTGATATAGATTTGGGAGTAAAACATTACAGACGTTTGCAATTTGAATCCATTTTGTCATTATTTTTTTCTGTGCAAACTGATTCATTGATTCTTTTGCTGTTTTCAGGAAAATACCTTGTTGTTCCTGAAGTTGATTATCTCGACATCCGCGTGACGAACGTCAACAGCACTGATGACTTCACCTTCGTGCTGGCTGGCAGCGATCACGAGGTGAGATTGGCAAAATATCAACAGTTTGCTTTGTCTATCATTGAGTTTGTGATACGCCACAAGCGTTTACGGCTCAACTTACCACTTGACTGCAGTTTGAAATCATAATGGCGCATACTTGCTTTGTGTTTTGATCTGGGAGGTATTTATTTGGATGTATCAGATTGATTTGTTATGTTTCACTGCTTCAAGGATGCCATCATCGCTCTCGAGAAGAAGATGCTGTCATGCTATGGCGACAAGGAGAAATGTAAGAGAGTCAGCGCCAAGCAGTCAGTTGTCATGACGATGTCACTATCTTGCATTGATCACTGTTGAAAATGGGGCACACTATATCTGACATATGTTTTCCTCTTCTTAGATCAAGTCGATTCCGTCCGTATGGGTGGATACTACGCCGTATGTGCAGATGACTGTTGGTATCGTGCAACTGTCAAATTAGTCCAACATGGCGAATTCATCATTGAGCTCCTGGATCACGGCCAGGTCCTGAAAGTCACCCAGCAGGATTTGAGACAACTCCTCAATTGCTTCCTGAAGCTACCATTCCAGGTATGATTCATTGTTTTCAATTGCTATGGTTATGTACGGCTTGTAAGATCGCCTCAAATGGTAAGCAGAATGCCAGCAATTGACGGATTGTGGACCGTTGTAAGAAGTGAACTGGTAATTCTACAACTGTGCTGACATTAACACAATCAAAGTGTATAAAATTGATCAAAGCCACATTGTTGCGATTTCGATCTGTTTCAACGGCATTGTTGCAGGTCAGTTTGCGTTTGCCATCGCAATCAGCATTTGAAAGGCAGAATTTGCGTAATTGTCAGGATTGTCAACTTGTCATACATTTAATGCCAATGAGGTTGATTCAATTGTTTTCTATTTGATGTGAGTTATTTGTTGATATTGAGCTCTTATCTGATGTTCCCTTTGTAGGGGATTGCAGGATCCCTCTTGGGGGCTGGTAGCTTGACGGGAGAGCGTGTTTGCGATGCCTTCCAAGAAATGGCGCTCACACAGGAGTTTGTTGCTACTGTGGTTGAAAGGTACTGTTGTTTGAATTTGTGTTTGTTGTTATAATAATAATATAATAATAATAATATTATTAATAACATATTAATAATAATATAACTATTATTATTATGCAAAATATCAAGATGAAGCGCATAGTTGTTTGAAGAAAGCGCACAACCGCTAGATTTCCGTCAGATATGTCTTGTTTGCGGCTTGCTTGCCATCATCATTGTGTATGTAAACTAAACAGATTGATATTGCAATAAAGGATTTTCTTTGCACATCTTTTGACTAACAAAATGCATTATGCTGATAACACTAGACTCTCTAGTGTCTGCAATTCTCAGTTTTGTGACACACAATTTGCAATTTAATAAAAATAGCGAACAAAATTGCTGTTGTTAATAACAATATGTTAATTGCTAATTTTGAAAGTTGTTGAGATGTTTTCAATTTCTTGTTAAATAAGATTTGTCTTAATTGCGGTGTTGTGATGCTTTCTCAGGCCTTTGCCATCCAATAGTATGCGTTTTGTTGTTGAGCTTATCAATTCGAATTCAACTGAAGATGTTAATGTCAATGATGTTCTTGCTGCGAAAGCAGCAACTGTTTCGGAGATGCAGCCCACATTCCCAGAAGTAAGTTGCCATATCTGTTGTTTCTCTTCAGCATGTCAAGTTTTGCATTCTGACTGATGCTCTTTCACGAGACCAATCAGCAAGCATGGATGTTATGAGTTAAATTGTTTTCAAATTCTAATCAATGTCTATCCACAGCGTAACTCAACCAAACAGGCCTTCCTCTCGCATATTTCATCTAATGGGACTTTCTACTTGAGATTTCCTGGCCCTGGTCTGCTGCGAAGTGAAGCCCTTATGGATGAGATACAAGAACACTTCAAGAAGGTGTGTGCGCCAGCTGTCATAGCAACAGTCACTGGATGATGCAACAGGCATTTCTCCATTGCCTTTTTAGCATCAGTCTTTTGTTTACACATCTTGATTGTAATTTTTGCTACAACATCCAAAGGGTGGAATGAAAGCTTCTGAGTTCATCTCAAAGCCACAAGTGGGTGACCTTGTTTGGGCCAGATACAGCAAGGACACATTCTGGTATCGTTCCAAAGTCAACTCAGTTGATCGTGGCAAAAGAGAGGTTGGTCTCATTTTGATCATCATTGTCTTCTTCTGTTCTATTGTGTTAGCGTTAATTTTGTTACCTGATGATTACATTCTCTTTGTAGGTTACCATTACATTTGTTGACTATGGTAATGAAGATGTCGTTAAGATCTCTTGCCTCTGTCGTCCGCTTGATGAGACAGAACTGCAATCAGTTCCTCACCAGGTAACATGAAATTGCTTCAAGAGCCCCTACCACGGACCTGCAGCATCCGCTGGTACGGCATGGATGCTGCAGTACTGCTCTTGAATTTGAGGTGATAATTCTACTTTGTGAATGTCTTCCAGGCTGTGAAATGCCGACTTGCTGATTGGCCATCATCGCTCGAGGTAAGATGCAACCAGACGTTATAATGAACAGCACAATCTGTGTGTTTGCTAAGGCACCCAAGAACCCACAAAGTAGACATACAACAACATCACCTGCAGTTTGGGCGTTGTTTCACCATACTTATTTGTGTTTTATTCAGCATGTCTGGGAGGAGAATTTTGGTGAGCAATTAGTTGACAGACTGCAGGACGAACCATTTGAGATTGAGGTAAGACATTGAGGACTCTTATAGCAGCAATTGCTGTTTCATTTAAATGTGCTTCGCGTGGTGTTTCACTATACATTTGATATCATGTTGTCAGGTTGTTGGTGACACCAACGAGGCAGGAGTCCCCAACGTTCGCTTTTACCAAAAGACAGAAGAAGGAAGGACATTGTACAAAGATGAGCTTCTTCAGCTTCTTCAAGCAGACGGAACAATCAGGTAATGCCCAATTGGCGTTCGTTAATTCTGCTGCTGAAGTGCACGGAAATGAAGACTGCTCTCACTTTGTTTCAACATTGCTGGCGCTTTGTAGTTACCTGATCTATTGATTGTTGTTGTTGTTGTTTGCCGAGAGCTCGGATGGGTTGCTGTCCATTTGCATCCTGATGTTGTGACGATAGTTCCGCCACAAATAGGCGAGCAGCATTGGAACCATCTATTGTCTTTACACAGGACGTTTTATATTATTCCTGATTGTTGTGCATTTCTTTGCTAGCTCTGTGATCGCTCCGGCTGAAAAGACAAAGGACATAGCCCTTCCAATGTCCCCTTCTTTGCCTCCCGTTACCAAGGCGCTTCCATCATCCTCGTTTACACCTCACATCTCAGAAAGTCTTCGTTTAAATGGGGAATGGCTGCAAGCTGTCATTGCCCATGTTTCGTCACCATCGTCGTTCTCGGTGTGTAGTCTTCACAGAAAGAAGAATATTTAACAAGATGTGATGTCATGTTTAGTTTAACGTTGTGTTTGATAAACAATTCCCTCCGCGTCATTTAGATTCAACTGCTGTCCTCCTATGAAGCCATTGAGCAACTCAAGGTCGACATGGCAACCTACTATGAGGTATAGTTCAAGTGTTTCATTTATGCCAAAGTGCAATGTAGGATGACAGTTGTGTTTGGCAGTTCACAAGTGTTTATTTCTTCATTTGCAGAGTGTCGAAGAAGAGGAAGACTGCTGCGAAGGTCACGTTGGCATGGAATGTGCCGTTTACGACATCGATGGTGACTGGTGCAGAGCAATCGTGCAGCGATGTAACCCAGAAGGGGTAAGGAGAATAGTGGAAAGACGTCATGAGGGGATGAGATGTTTGACGTCATTAAGGGGATCAGGTGTTTGACTTCTGCATTATCAATGCGAGGCGTATATAGTTGTTGCAGCTGACATTTCGACTGTAGATCCAGGCAGCAGGATTCTACGACTGGACAGTGAAATAATTCTGTTGCTAACAATAGGATGAAGCACTTTTCTCATCATTACCTCGTTGCTTTTTTTCTTGAAGATCCTGTTGTTTTACGCGGATTGGGGTATGGCCAGGCTTGTGGCGCAACGCAAACTACGACCTTTGCCAGAACAGTTCAAGAAGCTTCCGTATCAGGGCATACTATGCTCATTGGCCGGTAAGCAATTCACAAATCCAACGGTTGTTTATGATGACCTGATACAGTAGTTATGTTGGTTCGGTGCTGTGACATGAAACTTTTTCCTGTTCAGGCATCTCATGTAAATCACCATCAGACTGGTCTTCCAAGGCAATACGGCGTCTGATTGAGCTCGTCAGGGAGCCATCTAGCTTTGTTGTGAAAATTGTTGCCTTCAAGCCTTGCAAGGAAGAACTGCCACTCAAAATGAAAATACCAGAATTAGACTTTTACGATACAAGATACGGACGTGACGTCTGCCTGAATGACATTATGGTTGCCGAAGGATACGCTGTGAAGACCTTCTAGAAATGAAATGATAATGTTAACAGCCATAGATCATACTTTGAACATAGTGTAAATTTTAGTAAATTGTTGATCTTTGTCATCGACCAATTTGAGGTTTGCAGTTGAGTTTCTATTAAAGTTGAGTTATTCAGAAACCAACTGTTTTTGTCGTTTAGTTTGTGACAGTCAGACAGTGCATCTCAATATTGCATTAATTAGTTTGTGCTGCGGACTGAGGAGCTCTCGTTAAGGGTCTGTGGGATATATTAATGATCAACTCAACAAACAGTCTCCAAACAGAGTAACAGTTTATACCATCTCCTGCAATTAGCAGGAGCTATTGCCCAAATAGAAAATTAATTGAAAAATGCTAACAACAGTAGAAAAGCAGTCTACGCTAACAGAAGTAGAGCTTTCATCCAATGTGTTAGAGAGGAATCCAAGATTTCCTTTGCTGTTCAAATTTCCATTCCTTGACAATTTCTTCATTCTGAAGTTGTGACATTTGGGGTTGATATTTCTTCAGTAGTTCCTTTGAGATCTCCACTGAATCACCCTGAGGCTTAGTTGGGTAAAGGTTATTCTTGTGAGTCCAAGCGCTGTCCTGCAGCATCAACTTGGCATTAAAGGTATCGCGGTTGAATTTCTGCCCTTTCTCGATGTCATCAGTCACTGTGTTGACAAACAACTGCCACCGCATTGCGTAGTAGTCTTGCATCAGACCAGCCCACAGCTTACTGGCATAATCCATCACATTACCATTGGGACCCCATAACGTGATCTGGTTGCGCGCATTGAACTCGTAGAGGGTCTCCTGCTGTTGACTTGAGGCTACAGACTTGGCAGACTCCAGCCAATTGCCGAGCAGGAAATGCTCATCCGAAGCCAGCAGACGGTCCATGTCTTTCAAAAGATCTACCAGCTGGAGTCCAATCCTTTTCACTCCACTTGATGAGTTCAGCTTGTACTGCGCAACAATCTCTTGGTACATTGGCCATGCCAAGTTTTGAAGGACCTGCTTGCCAACATTGACCAAGTCAAACCTGCCCGAGAGAATAAACAAATTAATTGGTCTAATTATGGCTTACCGGTAACACATTTCTGGTGGGAAGCCAATAGTACCACAGTCAGTGAGCTTACCTGAATGTCTTTTCTTTTGCTAGTTCGTCGGTGGCATCAACGAGCTGATGCCATGCTTTGCATACATCCTCTAGCACATACCAGAAATGCACCTGGACAACCATACTTGGACGTTTTACGGGAAGGGGGAACTTAGACCAACCGCCAGATGAATTAAAGACACTTCGTATCAGCAGCTGCCATGCTTCTGAAGCTGCTCCGTTGGTGCTGCCATAGCGACGATGAGCGTAATCAACAACCCATTGGCTGAGCTTGAATGACTCTTTCCTCCAGCCCATCTCATTCATCAATTCATACATGACATAGTTCTGTTCGATCCCTTCCGGGGTCAGGCCGGTACCGATCATGTTTGTTGCTTCCTTTGTGGCCTTCAGGACACCTACAATGAAATAACACACATCACTCCAATGAGACAGCTGTCACAATTTCACACAACACATCCAATGCTTGATCGGTGGAGAACCCTCACCATCGATTGTCAACCGTGCAGCTCCATACATGTCATTGTTACCACCGAAATTGTGTAGCATGCACCAAATGAATGGCTGACCATAGAAGCTCTCCGTTCTCTCCCACAAAGGACTAATTTCAGCGTAGAGATCTAGCACAATCATCTTCCCAATCGGAACGCCTAAAAGACGAATCAGGATGACCAACATCAGTTAAATTGCCTAACAGTAGACACCTGTCACTGCCATGGTCATCTGGCAACCCACCGTGCAACAAGGCTTTGATCTGAGGTGGCTTCCAGAATCCAGCATCAAGGAAGAGCCACCCTTGCATCAACCAAATGGCATTCTCGTCCGCAGTTGTCATACCTTTCAACACTGCAGCACTAACGGCAGCAAGGTATGACACATTACTTGATGATGGTGTCATCTCATTGAATGAGTCAGCACTGTAGATGTGATCCGTTCCATTGTACTCAGTCTGTTGCTCCTTGATAAACATTGAACCGATTTTCTACGACAGAATCAGACAAGATTATAAACACCACTTTTCATTGTTCCGCCAAGCCGTCTCTCAAGACAGGTTGACTGTGCTTTTAAAAATTGAAGAAGTGGATAGAAATTGCTTTTCACGACAAGAGTAGCGGAGATTCAATCAACAGTGACATGTTAGTCTTACATAGTCAGTGCACACGATATACCACACAATTGAGTTATCAGATCATTCACCTGAAAGAGTGGCTCAAGTGGGTCCAAGAAGTACGTGCAGCAGTACTGCGGAGGGAAACTACCCCAGTCACTGAGCTTTGTCACCTTAGCCTTGGGGAAGAGGCGCGTGATTGCCTTTGGGACATGCCCGGCGAAACCTGGCAACACTGGTGTCATGCCAATCAGTCGCATCTCTGTCAAGATTTTCTGCTGCAGAGCCAGCTGACCATCGTACCAACTATCGTAGGAGTTTGGCCCACCCCATGCCTCCAGGTTTCCCATGCGCTGCCTAGGAAGCAAATAAAATGATAATCAATCAAGGGGGCCGAATTTAGGGTGTGGCTCTATGACTGCAAAATGGCTTATCATCAGTTGCCATCAACACAAAGGTACAGTCCGTTTGTCTACACTGACAATCCAAGGGACCTTTGAAACATGGCACCTCAAAGCAGATGGTAACCTAATAGTCTACAGATCTGTACATTTAATTCTAAGGCTGTAAGGGACAATTTAAAGGCCTGAGGTCAATTAAGATGGCACGCATTGGACAACATTGAGCTTGATGTAGAGCTAGCAAAGAGGGGTAGCCTAGAATGAAAATAGCACACAATAGAATACAGCTTCATACTGGCTTTAGTTGTAACCACGGTTACCATGCTAGAAAGGCAGGGCCGCTGAAATGAGCCCAGAGTTCTTGATCGGTGAAACCCAGTCGCTTGTACACTTTCCGCCATATTGTTTCCTGTCCGGTGAAGGCCAGAGGCAAGTTGATGCCATTCATGGCCATCCAGTCAATCTCCCGCTGCCATCTTTTCCAGTCCCACCACACAAAGGAATAGCTGGATGTGCACACATTCTGGTAGTAGCGAAATCTGAAAAAAAAACAATAAGCAGTATTATTCGTTGCTATGTTGTCTGCACGTCGAATCCTGTTCTTCGTCTGCTGGTTGTGATGATTGGTCCTTGTTGACATCACTTGCATCTTGTCTATTAATTGTTCTTGTTGTGTCAGTTAAATTTCTATGGACTATTATTTTGTATAAATTGTTTCTTTCATATTGCCTATTTAAAATTTACCTTTTGTTAACATGCTTATATGGTATGTAACTTTCCCCTGTATTACTATGTATGTGACGCATTGTGACGCATGAAAAAAAAGCCAGTGGCTTACTGGGTATACACAATAGATAATGATGATGTTTACTAGCAGCTAAGCCGCCAGGACCAATATCAGGACTCAGCATAACGCATCTCAGTCTATCTGCAGGTTGAGGGGTGAATAATAATAATAATAATAATAGTTAATTACTTATATAGCGCTATTCTCAATAAATTGCCCAATAGCACTTCACAATCAATACTGTTCTGGATTTGGACGAATAAAAGGCGACTTACGACGCCGACGCCGACGGGTCGTTAGCCCATTACGGTGATTGTAAAATAGATTTGCATTGTATATTATAGTGAACTAGCTGGTCCGCGCCGCTATCGCAGCTGCGTTCAGCGTAGTTGCTTCACATCTGGATGAATGTTAAATTAGTCTTACACAACTCACAGCTCTCAGTTTTAGCCAATAAAGCAGCAGGATCGAAAGCTGTGTCGAATGCCGCCTATTGTTTCTCAGCTCAGCTTCGGGTCCCAAGAGACTGAAATCGATCCTTTCGAGTCATTCGAGCGCAACAGTTTGCAAAGGCAAGCACAACAAATTCAAGGTGCCCATCCCACAGCGATAATTTCATCAAACTTGTAGAAAACATAGCTTGGCTTCAAGGCATCCTTCTAAAAAAACAGCCCCATTAGATTCTACCCCAATTCACATTATTCAACTTTGACCTGGTTCGAGCATTGGCGCTGTGACGTGTGTTTCCAAAACCGTGCACAACCAAAGCCTTGTTGTTTCCCAGAGCTAGTCAAATCCCTACTTGCTAATGCGTGGCAGGTGCCGGCTTTTGATCACACAGACAAAGAAACAAACATACAGACAGACGTTTGTGAATATAGATATAGATGTCGCCGTGTACGACGCCTAAAGCATATTTGTCGTAAATTCGTAATGTTTCAGGATGTATAGTAATATTATGTTTATAGGCAATTAATTGACGCCACGAATGTATTGATTGTATAGACCATTAATTAGATTTATTGTTTATGTGGCGACATAGCAACCGTAACATGTATAAAAGGGCTAGAGTAAAGGCTATGAACTAAGAAAGGCACGTTTGGGACGCTGCAAAGCCGTGGGAAAGCCACCGATGTAAGTAACGTAATTCGTAATTCGTTACTGTATATATCTTACGTTATTTGCTTATTCTTACGCATTTATTGACCTTTTGTATTTGCATTATATCATAGTGAATTATAACAGAATCCAATTGAAACCACGCTTTGCGGTTTGTCGTCGTATCTCAAACAAATACATTCCATAAAATGAATGAACTTTGCATGTTAAAACTAAAAGGAAGGTAAAATATTTAGCTAGGAATTAAGCTGAATAAAAAAGAACACTAAGGAATTTAGAATTATGCTATCTAAAATGTACACTATAAAGTTACTATAAATGTTATCTAAAAACTACGTTAAAATTTAATCATCATTCAAACGCCTGCTTAAAAAGGTAAGTCTTCAATTTCTTCTTGAAGCAGCAGACCGAAGGAGCCGATCTCATTTCTTTTGGCAAAGAGTTCCATAGCAATGGAGCCGCACAGGAGAAAGCTCTGGAGCCATATGTCCGAAGGTTGTACGTAGGTTGAGAAAGTTGACTGCTGTCAGTGGAACGAAGATGTCTGCTGGGGGACGTACAGTGTGATTAGGTCCGATACGTATTTTGGAGCGAGGTCATTCAAGGCTTTGTGCGTTAACAGCAGAATCTTGTATTGTATCCTCTGTTCCACTGGCAGTCAGTGCAGAGTACGCAGCAATGGCGAGACATGCTGATACTTTCCCGTCAGCAGCCGCTGCATTTTGAACCTTTTGTAGGTCGTCGTTGAACAGAAACACACATATACGGCGGGCTTCACCCGCCGACTTTCTTGCTCTCGTCTAAATAACATTCATTACTCTGTCTCTGCAGCCTTCCCGATGGCCAGCCGCTGTAAACTTTAGAGGATTACTTTGACTGGAGTTATTTAGGGACATTGATTTACTGTGTTGACCACAATTTCAGGCTTTTCGAGGAGAATTCACTCGCATTGGTTATCGTTTGCTTGTTTACTGGCGAACAGAAGTCTGAAGCTTTATATCCTAGACTGTGCGAAAACAATGGTCTCACACTGGGCTTGCCAGTCTCACCGCTTGGTCAACCGTGAGTGAGCTACCGAAAGGACAAAACCATTGTTCAGTGTGGTCAAGGAGGAGAGCATGTGATTGCTCCCATTTGGAGAAGACGGCTTTCCTGTTGCGATTTCTGTAAAAGGGCAGTCTGGAAAATTAATGATCTCGGCTGAGAAGTGCTCAACGGAGAAGAGCTCGAAGGAGGACGCGTTTTGAAGGTACTTACAGACCCACAGACAGACAGACAGACAACATAGTGCATTTAGTATTATGGGATTATTTCTTATTTTTTTGTTTAATATAACAAGAGGTAAACAAATGACATTGAGAGGGAAAATTAATAAACTTACAATGTAAACATAAGAAAAGATTAAGTATGACGATGAATTGATGATAGAAAAAGTTTTTTATCCAGACCTACAAAACCAGTATGCACAAGAAATGCCTTCCCATTCTGGTTGCTACAGCAACGAACGCCTATCTCAGTAATAAGAACAATGGAGATTACGTTAACATTGGCTTGGAAACATTTAGTGCGAGACGAGATGAGGCCTCTGCACGCTACATTGTTGATTAAGCCTAGCCACTTACTTTTTGTTGCTGGTGACAGTAATGGGCTTGGACAGGCGAGGGAAAACCTTTGGCATTCGCAGCTGGTCACCACTCCACGAAACATGCACGAAGCAATATTTTTTCAAGAAATGGTTAAAGCCCCAGGCAGCAGTGACACCACTTGACGCCACTATAGAGAGAGAACCATTGGCCGTGGTGGAAAGGGTGAAGCCATCTTGGTGCTCAGTGACAACAGACACAACAAATCTGTGAGCATAGGAGGGCAAGAGGCGTTGGATCAAGGCAGCCACTGCATGCTCTTGCGCTGGCAAACTTGACTTTGGGGCGATGGCTTGGAAAGAGTCAGCAGCTGAGGCGAATGATAGTGCCACGATAGCAATGCACAGCTGCGTAGCAATGCCAAATTTCATGCTGCAAAGCCCTACGGTATTGGTTACCCAGAAAGTGCTTTCCAGCCGCCAAGAGAGGACAAGAAGTCAACAGTCACTGCCAATCCTCGTGACTATCACTTCACGCTGGACGCTCGCACTTTTTGTTCAGCGCTTTAAAATTGAACGAGCCTCTGTTTTCAGAAGAGGCTGCTTTGTTGTGATTTCGCCGGCACAACAACAACACTCCTGCAGTCCCTGATCTGGTTTGTATTAGTTGCTGCGGTTGCTTCTGTAGTACCTTGATTAGATCTCCGGAATATCCCTTTCTGATGGAGCTGCTGCAGTTGCCTTGGACGGATCTTATTTATTCAAAAGTGTTTGTACATTTGAGTTTTCTGGAGATTTGCAGACTGCGACGAGTATCAAAAGGGTTCCTGGCGTTGTGTCGACGATACTTCGCGTCGTTTTGCAAAGAGTTGGATCTTGGTACGACAGGTGAACGACTGAATTACATTTGTTTACCTGACTTGGTTCAACATAACAACGACTTGCGAGTGGTGAACCTGCGTCGTTGCTGTCGTTGGCTGACTGATAGCGACTGCCATCCATTTCTGCGTGACAACACCGGCTTGCGTCGCGTGGATCTCTCCGACTGTGTACATTTGTCGCCTTCCACCTTCACCGTCTTGCTGCCGTGTGCGTCTAGCCTTGTTAGCCTATGTTGCAGTGGCTGTCAATGGGTCAGTTCCGTGCATTTGACGCGTTTCTTGCAAGCAGCCACATCGTTGCGCTTTGTGGATTTCAGCGACTGCGCCAGCTTAGATGATAACGCCGTCACGGCCTTTGCGTCGTCCAGCCTGCATAGCGTCGATCTGTCGCGCTGCGTCGCGTTGACAAGTAACGCTGTTGAACAACTCGCCAAACGCTGCTGTGACCTTCGTTGCGTGGCACTACGAGGCTGCTTTAGACTACGCAATGACGCGATATACGTGCTGGGAGAATACTGTCGATCGCTGACCACTTTGAAGGTGATGGGCTGCCCTGACGTCAACGAAGGAAGCCTTGGACGCCTACGACTTCGTGGCGTCCGTATTGACGTTTCACCTTCCGTCAGTTCATTTCCAGCGCTACCATACCACGCCCCTATTGTCCCCCTTCACGGTCGCTTTCCCGTGGCAGTAGTCAACGTCTGACAGCCAAATGGAGCAATGGAGTCAAACAAGCAATAGATCAAGACAGATGCCTCATTTCTACCATCAGATGGAATGATGATTTGCGAGAGGCGATAGTCGGGTGCCTTCGCGTCCCGCGTCAGCGTTGCGGTGATGGTACGTTGGCATGGTGATACTTCGCTTTCATTTGGCGACGACCAATGATCACCGTAGCGAATTAGCCTTCTATGGGTGGAAGCAGGCAGCAGCTTATCAAAGGAGGCCCAAGGAGGTCAAGACAGGCAAGGCAGTACCAGATGTCACCGCATGCTGTCACTGGTGACACTGGGAAATACGAACGGCGGGCCTGGCCGATCCTGAAGACCCTGGAATCCTATTTTACAACCAAGGTTTCAACGAGGTTTCTCCCGCCGGACGGCAAGATGTCAATCATCATCATGCGGAGATCGCTGCTAATATTGAAAGAAAGAACGACTCAGGCACTGAGTCACGAGTGAAATGGAAGGAATGAGCGAAGGGGCAGCGGAAGAATGGTGCCTAGTCATCAGGCGTTCTACGATAGACACTGAACAGAGTCCCCCTTTCTGTCATTCGTATGATCAGATGCAGAGTCATCTGATACTGATTGTAGTATAAATCTCGACTACTAACGGCCGTGTCAACTATTGTGTCAGTCTGTCTGTCTGCTTGGCCATTTTACGTTGATCGAACGAGAGGGTCATTAGAAGCAATCGCTCTCCAGCAGCGTCGATTGTACTGCCATATGGAGGCAGGACCTGGGTCCAACTCAATTACCACAAGAGAGTGTACGCTAAAAGATTGTTCAGAACTTCAACTCATGTAACCTAGCGACCGCCTCTGGGCAACATGGACCTGTCATCCAACCGAAACGAAAGCAGATCGCTGCAAAAGGGAATGCAGCGGTCTGAGATGTGACTAAGACAGGCTGGGAGTGAGCCAAGCGAGTGGCACTTTCAACAATTTGAAAAATTCGCATTGATTTGTTCATGCAGTGAGAAATGACGTTGTTCTCGAAGACTGTTAGCCTGCAAATGTAACGCGTAACAGTCAGAGCCGTCGTGGTAGATGCGGATGCGCGTATTGTACGACCGACCAGCATCACTCGCGCCGCGCTGAAGCGAAGGACCGAAGATGCATGTGTTGCAAAGAAGAGGTCAGAAGAATAGTACCATCCCGAAACAACACACGCGCTGCGCTGACGCCTCGCCACAGAATCTCCTTCGATTGACAGATCATCGAAAGGTAGAGGGTGATGCCCCTCGGTCTTCTGGCCTGCACTGCGACAGGAAAATGCCGATGCGTCTACCGGTTCCTGTGCGTGCAAGGCAACAAGAAACAGGTCAGTTGAAGGTCGTACTGGCATGGCAGCCATGACGTCATCGCAATCAAGAGGTTTGAGGCAGTCGGAAAGAGCTACCTGTCCTGAGCGATTAGAGCCCAAGAAACAGGCGTTAGAAAGCCGCGACGGAGCGCAAACGAAATTAGGCCCGTCGTTACATTACCTCGTTTTATTTTGTACAATTTTCCATATATGCCTGTTGTTCAGAAAACCACACAGAGAGAGACAGGCAGTTGCCAGCGTTGTAGCAGGAATTCCCTGTGTTTTCTTGCTTGTGATTCGTTGTCTGTCTGGTTAAATGTACGCATTTTCGAGTTAAGTCGTCTTGAGCTTAGACAGCGTAGGCGTAGATAACATCGTAGCCCCTACGCTCGGCGGGTCGATAACATCGTGAAATGGACCGGCCACTCCCCTGATCAGCTTGTGGAGCTAGCCGTCGCTCGTGTCCCTCTCGCTCCACAACCTCTCAGAAGGAGCGCGAGACTACAGAACCGTGAAATTGGAAGTGGCTGAACGCGACTTGTCGCAATGCCGGAACGAACGAACGAGCGTAGACATCTACAACTATACTATTGCCAGTGCAGCACATTCAACCACAGCCTCCAACAACGTGCCTCTATCTCACGGAAAAGCCGAAACTAATTCTAATTCGACATAGTGCAAAGAAAGGAATGGCGAAAAGCAACTCACTTCGATTGCGAAAACCTAAATCAATCCTATGACGTCACATTCAATGCCTGCTTCATGGGTGGGCCATACCGTCCCATACGAACATATTGGGACGCGTTTGATGCCACCATAGCCACTAGATCGAAGAACAATGATGCAACACAGTACCGTCGTCTATTTCCCATACCGTGGCCAGATTCTCGTTCGCACGGCGATTGCTACGCTCCTCCAACTGCTTCTTGGGCAAAATTGAATCAGGATATCCAACCAGCGAACTACGGCAGCATTCAGAAAACAGACAACCCGTCAACAACACAATCCTCTAGTATTTGAAAGAACAATCTGAAGTAAGATTATGCTCGATAGTCTGATACAATACATGAGAACATACAGCCAATTAAAGCTCTTGCTGTGGAGATGGTCGCGCTGTGACTTCTGGGATTCATTGCGTCATCGTCAAAGGAGCTGCTTGGTTGCCCCGGACGAATTTTCATTAGTTCATTTCTTCGTCCACAGGGAGTATTTCATATGGAACTGCTTGTTCTTTTCATCTGTTCGCTCTGAGATCTCGCGCATGTCAAACGCGCTGCCTGCAAACACAAACAAATTCCCCTAGATCAGATACAAACTACCCACGATGTGAACTAAACATCACTTCACCACGGCGGATGACAAATAGCGCGCTATCATTAACGGAAATGCTGACAGCTGATCAAACGCAGCCCAATTTAGATGTTGGGAGAAGTGCAGTTAAATTCATTTTGAACAATCAGCTGTCTGCGCATGCGATTAAGATTGAATTTGCCAGCATCCCAACATGCAACAGGCCTGCGCTTGGTTCCAGGGATTGGATCTCTCGTGTAGTGTACCACTGTCCACTGACACGTTTTATAGATCATATTAAATAATATCTGTGTTGGTATGCAGTACATATCAAGGGGCACGCCCCGGTTCAAATGTTATGTCGAAGCCCCTCGGCCAGTAACCTACGCTCTGTGAGCTCTGGCAACAACGAAAGTATGTCCTCCTTGAGACTCTGCCATGCATCTCTCTCCGTCATGAGATCACCAGCAACATGTGTCTCGATTATATGTATCCGGTTTTAAGTCTTGTGTCTTTGTCTTCTGCGTGTGTGGTTGGGTTGCGTCTATGATAATTGATTCTGATACGCGGGTCCTATATGATGCAAGGCGGTTTCTGTTCCGCGCTAGCCTGTACATTTAGACTCACCGCACAGCGTTTGCAGTTCTTCAAGAGTGAATTGGTAGGGAAGTTCTGTGAAAACAAAATGAATATATTCTGGTCACGGCGAATCCTCCGCAGTCTGCCAACGGAACTAATGACCTCATAGCGTAATGACGCGTGCGTGACATACCGTGACCGTCGTCAGGATGGTCAATCCTCTCAAACAAACACAACGATCCACGATCAATGAGACTGCAAAGGGTTTCAATGTACCTGAATGAAATAATTAACATTATAATGACATAATTACATAATTAACATTATAATGATTAATTTATATAGAGATATAGACCAATCCCGCAAATGTTACCATCCATGTCTGCAGCCATCAGCTAAGAAATCAAACCAGCACGACCGAGGGACATTCATTGTAACACATTGCGAAGTCAAATAAGATAATTAGGGTGCAAATCACGCCTAGCGACAATTTATCTCCTGCTGAGCAGAATGAAGGTTACGCTGGCTATCTGTCCAACCTTCTGACAATATCCATCGTAAAAACAAATGACAGTAATGTTTAGCTAGTAAACAGGAACCTAAAAACGCGCACAGACATGCGAAAGCACGTCTCAATGGGTTGATCGACATATCCAAGGACAACCACGAGCGATTCAAATCTAAAAGCTAACGTGATCGCTGAAATGTGTATGGACGGCAGGCAACACTGATTGGTGTTTCTCTGGACACAATGCTGCACCATGCGCAAAACTATCTCATTCATTCTGCGTTCATTCAGTGGATGTCCCATCGCAGCTAACGTCGACTGCGTGGGCTAGTTCACGCGGCGTCATTAAGTTATGACAAATGACTGGGGTCTTAATTTAGAAGCAAATGTTAAGGCATTTCCAGATCTGAATTGTCAACCAATCTATACTTTATTGCAATTGTCTACTTAAGGTATTTCCTTCGTTTTTAATGCCTTCTTTTTCATGCAATCAAGTTGTCAACCCTCCAGCGTCTCTTCCTCTTGATTTAAAACATCATTATTTGCCATCAACTTCTTGGTTGATCTGTTTGACTTCTTCAGTTTTGCTACTGGCAACTTGAAATGTCAACAGCCCAAGTGCATTGCTAAATGGCATTGGTCCTACTTCGTACATTCGCATAGCTAGGCCTCCAACTACTGAGGTATACATGGAAGAACAGCAGAGGTTCAAGCATATTCCCCTATGGGGAACACCCTTGTGATATCAAATTGGTTCATTCGCACACCATCGGGAATTTTCATGGTCCAAGTTACTTCGCAGAGAAAAGACCAAGGTACCAGATTCAAAGAGAATTAAATTCCTGATCTATTGCTAAGGGACTGGGTTTGACACTCGAGGGACAGGGGATCATTTCAAGGAGGTGGCAGCATAGGCCTACCTTGGTCTCTGTGGCGGTGTCATAGCGATAAAGGAGCCTCGATCCCACACAGCATCAATCTTGCGACCAGCCAACAATTCCCTGTCAAACATTAATTAGAAAAGATCAACAATTCGCTAACTGTAGACCCAATGCATTTCGGGCGAAGTGACCTCTGCCACACGGAGGGTTCGTTTTATTTGTTTGTTTGTTTAACTTGCTTCAACAAAGTATCAAAAAGCAAGTACTGGCTACAGCATGTAGCATAATTATATGTAAAGGCTACGCAAGCAGAAGTTTCAGAATCTAAAGGCAGCCGCTACATAAGCAATTTCAAGAGGTTCTACTTTCTGGTTACTCAAGACGCATAAGTATATTCAAAGAATTCCCAATTAATTATGACAATTAATTGAATCAAAATACATAGTAAGCAATGGTGCTAGATAATCCATCACCATATTAAAATGCAAAATGCTTCAAAGTAGTTCAACATCGTTGTGTACGACTGTGGAACGGCCTGCCGTCCTTTGATGAAGGAAACTGCTGAAAGATTGGCCTTGAAGAATTTATGTATAAATTATCTAATTTCCACTACTTAAAAAGTATGTATCTTATAAATAGTTTACCAGCATCCGCTTTGTTTAATATGTATCAGTCCATTGAGAAAAGCCCATTAAGGGTTTATATGGCATCTGAATAAATGATGATGATGATGATGATGATGAGTCATTTTAATTTCCACACTGACCAAGTAATTAAGAATAGTGGCTTTGCTGATTTGCTCTAGGGGCCATTACAGAAATATTCGATTGATGAACAACTTTTACTTTTACAATAGGCCTAATTTAGATCGGTGCTCAATAGTTCCAGCAAGGGCCGGATTAGCCATTAGGCACAATAGGCCAGTGCCTACCGCCCTTCCAGAGTAATTCAAGTTCAATTTCTAGAGTTTGCCGGATTAGAAACTCTAGAACTAACCATGTTCCTTGTACAGCCACAGTAGGGACTAATCTAACTTACAGTAATGTATTTTGAAATACAGTGCCTATAATTTCCTAATTTTTATGGGAAAGGGAATTTAGCTTACTGTGATTGAAATAGCAAATACATTGACTCAGGAGCCACGAAACGTAGAATTTGGCAAGCATAAATCCAGAAATTTGCAGGGGGAGGCCCTCTGGAGATCCCCATTTTTGGAGCGCCTTTGGTTGCAATAGGCCCTTCGGGGTCAAAAAGTGGAGATTTTCCATGGAATGACCCCTACAGCCCATTCTCTTCTAATTCGGCCCAGCTTCCAGCGTCAGACTGTAATTCTCTTGACACATTTGAGATAGAAAGACACTGTGTCCTAGACTGAGCAAACAATGGACTCTGGAATGAGGTACAGTGAACCTGTCTATAACGGTCGATAGAGGCTCCGGGTGTCTCAAAATAACAAAATAACAGCTGAAAAATATAACAGAAGACAGCAGTGTAAGGAAAACAAACCTATTGAAGCCAAAATAGTCCGAGGCAAAAAGCTGAATTCTTTCATCTTTAGACTGCAACAACAACAACAACAACAACAACAACAACAGCAATTATTGAATAAAGTAATTGATAGAAATACTAAATCCAATGTTGTTGTTGTTGCGAAGGCACAGAATTCCAGGACGTACTATATTACAGAAAAGATCAGACTAATTGCAACACTTTGATGAGCTAAACAAAGGGTGAAACTGTGACCAAGTGCAATTTGAGGCAGGAAATTAAATTGCTTGTAGCAGAACTGAAATGGTTGTTTGCAACGAACCTTATACAAGACAATATTTTCTCCAACTGTGGTCTTCTCGAACGGCATGGAGGTTAATGTGAAGAACCCTTCCACTGCCTCTTCACTGATCTCAACACCAATGACCGTATGACCACCTTGGTACAACCTTGAATGATAAGGAAATCAGTCAGCTTCACTTTTGATGAATGGAAATTTATGCAGAATCACTTATGAGAAATCAAGGCAGCAAATATGAGGGGGACTGAATTAAATGATAGTTCATTAGGCTGAGATTCAGTGAAACCTATCTATAACGGTCACCTTCGGAACCTGAGAAAAATGACCTTTATAGACAGGTGGCTGCTCTATCTAGGTTGATTTCTATAGAAAGTGTCACTTTAGGGTTTAAAGAGTGACCTTTATACACAGGTGGCTGCTCTATAGAGGTGGCTGCTCTATAGAGGTGGCCGCCCGCTAATACAGGTTTTACAGTAGGCCACCTCTGGGATTTAAGAAAAATGACCTTTATAGGTAGGTGGCCTTTCTGTCCAGGATTATTTCTATAGAAAGTGTCATTTTGAGGTTATGAAGAGTGGCCTTTATAAACAGGTGGCTGCTCTATAGAGGTGGCCGTTAATACAGGTTTGACTGTAGAGTGTAATCAAATTATCAAACAATGAATCGACTTTGATTTTCAATATTGAGATCATCAACTGCCATTGATTTGCTATTCTGATTACAGTTGAATAAAACGGAAATGATTTTTACTTTGACTCAAGTTAAGGCAAATATTAAACGCAGTGCCAGCAAAGTCCCAGGCCCTTTCTCAGATAGAGTGAATTAGTCCCCAATTAAAATTAATTTGCAATGTACTGCAGCATTAATTCAATTGAAATCGTTCAACAATAAAAAACACAAAGAATTGCTCTTTGTAGTTGTGAGAATTATAAAGTTTAAGGTTAAGAATTTATTACGTGCATTTTAACACTATATAAAGTAACTAGCAGCTACGTCGCCAGGGCCAATGGCAGGACTCAGCATAATGCATCTCAGTCTATCAGGCTGAGGGTGAATAAGATGGACGAATGATAACGCACCTATATGGCGAGCTTCGCCCACCTTTTCTCTCTCTCTCTCTCTCTCTATTTTGCCTCGTAGCTGGTAATGTCAACGACACAGTATTGTATTTATAATGAAGTTGATTTAAGGGAAACTTCTCACGAATGAAGCAATGACATCATGGGGACCATTTGACCCTTACCCCAAGGCTACAAGATCTACAAAGTAAGCATGTACTCCACGGCTAGGAGGCTTGCTGTTTGACTTGCGGATGAAAAAAACAGTGTAATTCAGTCATGCTCCGTGTTTTCGTATCCACAAATTGGTTTCCGCAAAAGACGACATCAGTTTACAAGTCCGCGGTCTCTTTTCGTTGTGTTTTGCACAGCTTTTCACACTGATTTACCTGCGCCAAAACGTCTTGGCGTCAAAACGATCAGGCGCCAAAACGTCTGCGCCGAAACGTGATGTACCCGAAACCAAGGTCACATCTTTCGGTCTCGCAGCTTAATCATGTGAAGACAAAACTATTGATCCGTGCACGCAGCAATAATAAATGGCGAAGCTGCGGTGAAAACTTCGAATTTGAAACGTGAAAAGTTGTGCCGTTGTCGAGAAGGAGAGCGTGCGATTGCTTCCATTCAGAGAAGCCTTCCTGTTGCGACTTTTGTAAAAGGGAAGTGTGGAAAAGTAACGATCTCGGCGGAGAAGAGCTCAATGGAGAACGCATTTCGAGGGCACTTACAGACCCACAGACAGACAGACACACCGACAGACAGACAACATAGTGCGTTTAGTATTATGGGATTGCAGTAAATGAAGCAGTTGTAAAAGTAGTTGCTATTGGCCCCTGCCGCAAATAGGAAATGAACAGAAACGCTGGAAGTGATTGTATACAAAATCAAGTAATAAATGCAATTTTAAGTTTGAATATCGGCAGTACTCTTAATTCCTGTGAAAAAGAGGTCTCGCTAAAATTGAAGTAGTCTCCTTGTTAACTCAAGTGACCTCTTTTTCATGGAGGATGTTAATGCGTACCAGAGGATGTCCAGTGATTTCCCACAGAGTGGGACAAACACCGTTATAGTCTTGGCATTTTTCAGTAGGAGGTCAAAGTGGTCCACGAGGCCCCTGAAAGGAAAAAAGAAAAGAAAATTGAATTACCAAGGCTCGATCTGCACCTCAGGAAGAAACATAAGTTATCTTTCTCTAAGGATTGGGACTATTTAAGACAAACTTCTTTCAACATACTCCAAGCAAACAAAGTGCCGAAGTTTTAGAATT
This sequence comes from Calvadosia cruxmelitensis, assembly GCA_900245855.1. NCBI lineage: Eukaryota > Metazoa > Cnidaria > Staurozoa > Stauromedusae > Kishinouyeidae > Calvadosia > Calvadosia cruxmelitensis. The sequence goes on from OFHS01000170.1 coordinate 54,677, forward strand.
TAATCCAGCTTAATCACAAAGAGCAGTGGAATAGCAGAACTATCATGATAAGGAGAATATATTTCAGAAGTTTATCTCTATCAAAAATAATTACGACAAACTGTCTACAATCAAGCTCATGGTGGGATGATTAAACTTTTCCATTTCACTTTGAGAAGTTTGTTGCCATTCCCACGAGTCTTTTCTCAAATAAGACAATTGTACAAGCACTTTGAAGCTTGGAGGTCCTCAAATCGCGATACGTAAGCACAAAATATTTAATCGGATCTGTGAAAAAAAGCTCTAATTAACTTACAAAACATCAGAATAAATGATGACGATGATGTTGAAAGGGCGTGCTGTGTATAGCAATCCTATCACAAATGAGAATGTACCTTCCACACTACCCTAAAACACCTAGCCCTTTATTTATTTATTTTACCTATAATATAATCCATATGGTCATCAAATTTTAAGTAATTACCTATGTTAATTCTTTAATATTCTAATACTTTAACATTTTTAATTTAGTCGTTATTTATTGTAATATCTAAATCCCTACCTGAGACTGGTGAGTTCATTTTAATTCACTTATGGAAGAGACTGTCCTTCTTCTCGTTGATTTGACGAAAGAATCTTATCTTACGAACAACAACGGATGAGGGGGAATATTAGGGGTCTTAATTGCCCCCACGGGACGTCTCCTGTGAAACGCCTCCCCATATTATTACGGGTCTCAGTACTGAGGAGTGAGGACAGACAGTGCAAGATGCTTAGGGCAACAAAGACAGCTGAGCATCTAATACCAGCGACCTAGCTCTCTCTCTTTCTCTAGAAAACCCCTTGCAGATCGAGCCAGACCATTTGTCTATGTGGTCGTCGAATAAAACAATGCAAAATTACCAGCGTTTGACGAACCATAGCTCGCGTGCGGAATGCTTCGCGAGGGGGATCGTAGGCGCATGCTCTGTTTGCCAACTTACTGGTTTGGCTTTTCCAGTTGCCAGGGGGGATTATCAGTCTTGCTCCAGAATTGCACCCAATTCTTGTTGATGGCATCCGTCTGCGCCTGGTCAGCCATTTCTGATCGTGTGTGAATTTATTGCTGATCAACAAGCTGATCAACAAATCCTGGGGTCGAATGACCTGCCAATTACGCAACGGGCCAACGCCCACTTTCGGCGTGTCTCTGATGATGCTGCAGCTGGATGACTGGAACTCTTTTCTGTAATATGAATATTACTGTCCTATTGTGAAATATGAATATTAATGATTGAGAACCGCCAACGGACCTGCGGGTCTTCGACGAGCATATGGGGCGCCATAGCGGACAAAAGTCTGTTTCATTATATAGGGTGTAAAAGCAAGGTGACGGTTTTATA
>OFHS01000171.1:7088-55869 GCA_900245855.1 Calvadosia cruxmelitensis
CATTGTGAATTGTTTTCAGTTGCTGATATTGACGGTGAATTCCTTGTTCAGGTAATTTGATATGATTGTGCTGAATGTATCGTTTTGCTAATTAGCTGAAGATTTAATTAATAAATGGTGACGTTTTCAACCAATATTATACATGCCAATTTGTCTATACAATCACCTCCCTAATTAAGAGACTTATTCAAAGGATGGATGTACCTGTGTGACACAACACCGTGCAGAGGTCAAACTCACCTGTAACCCAGATTGCATTTGGGACTAGGCATGGTCAATTAGTTATCTTCGCTACTGTTTAACACAATCATTAGAGCCACATTTTATCAATGTCGAATACAAATGAAGCTGTCTTGAAAACATTGGTCTGCACTTCATTTAGCCTTTGGTTTTGTTTTTGTCCTCCAGGAAGTCAACTCCAAGGAAACTGGAATGCTGAATGTCTCACTTGAAGGAATTGTTGTGATATTTGTCAATCGAAAGGTAAGGCTGTCATTGCTCCTCTTAGGTCAACCGTGCACCTGAGCTCCATGTTGTCGCTGCACTTGAACTCCCTGTTGTCGCTGCATTTGAACTCCCTGCTGTCGCTGCATACGGACTTCCTATGTTGTTACAACCATGGCCAAGGTGTGCCTGTGGCTTAACATCATTGTTAGTTTACTGTTTGATTTTATACAGCTTGTCATCGACGTACGGAATCTGAAACATTGTTCGACAAAAGACGGTGTTTTGCTGATAGAGGAAACAAGTATGCGTTTGTATGGTCAATGCCATATTTATGAAAAGCATATTGAAACACAGTTTGCATTTTGCGTCATTTATAGCCGATTTACATAAACGTTGTGTGACCCATGCTGCTGCCTGTTTAGCTCTTATGTTTTAGTACTATCTATGTGTCTCCCATTGCAGATTAAGTTTCAAATGTTATATATTTATGTAAATATATAAGTAAGTAGATCAATAATGATTTAATCGACACATTCTTCTGATGATTGAAACAGCGTGAAATTCGGAGTAATGAAACTTGTATCATCTCTAACTCCAACTTTAGTATATATATATAACTAAAATTAATTATGTATCGTATGTATTTGAGAAACAACAAACAGTCTACGTGTAGATAGTAGGTAATGGTCATACACTAATACTAAACAGATAATGCAAATCTAATTTGAAAATAAAAATATTTTATTCTAAAATGTCGAAAATGATTTGGAGAATGTTCTGTTAATTAGTTGCAATGGCAAATAACATGATTAAAAATAACAATATTTTGTATTGTCCTTTGCAATGTCATTGTAAAACTCAGTTTGTTGATGACGAGTATTATTTGCATAATACTCAGATTTATGCGACTTACCGTAGCTTTTGTTGATATTAGTTGTTAATGATGATTTTGTCTCATTCAGTTCCACCTCTCAACGACGTCATTTGCCATTCGTTCGTGTCGGACAAGGTAATTAGCCAACATACTTTCTCACATTGACAGCATTAGTATAATTGGCATTTTGAGTTTCTCTCTAAAACCCTTTGCATGTAAACACAGAACTCAATCGAGGCTATCTTGAGCCAGAGGCTATGTTTTGATGAACAGCATACGCATCAGTAACGCTTCTGTAAAACAATACATTTCCAAGGTGTTTTCTCTTGAAGTCTCACATAATTTGTTCCATCATCTGAATAAGTTTTATCCAGTCACATTGCATGTTCCTGTTCTGAAAAATGGATATGTGATTATTTTTCAAAACATAATAATTATGGTAAACAGAGATTAGGAAGAGTAATGTCAAATAAAAAACAGCTCTCTTTGGCTGATAGAAAGTTCACATTGAAAGAGAATTATGAACATTTGTTGTTGCTTTAGCGTAGTGTAAAGCATATAATTATGATGATAATAATGATTTTCAATGAACTATTTGGACGATGTTTGATTCGACATTAAGAGATATTTGCATGCAGTTCAACTTGCTATATGTGACAACCTGTGTTATGACACTGTGCCGTCAAAATTCAAACTATGCGATTAACCTGTCTTAAGCAACCGCCTGCTCCAAGAGTCCACTGTTCCACCGTTCCGAGTTTTATTATGTTGGTTCCTAGAAATAGATTTACACACACACTGTAGTTGTTTATTGATAAGCGTCGCTCTTTCATTATTGTATTTGTGTTGATATAGTGGTGTTGAGCATGTCTTGGTGCTTCTTCCAGGCTGGCGACATATGCTACGCAGTGTTGTGCTTATTCTCCTACATTGCCGCCGCTAGAAATGGCTCTGAAGAAACGGACAGTCTCAACGAAGGAGTCTCGGTTTAATCGACCACATCCAATTTTCAATTTCACTTTGACTACACCGAGTGCCACCGACTGATGGTCAACATTCATTTCAACCGTATGCATTAATAATCAGTTGGATTTGTTTTAAACAGTGATGCATTAATATCTACAATTTATTTTGATAAAATGTGCAAGAATTTTGGTTTGTAAAACTAGTTGAATCACCCAATTGCTGCGAACGCCGGTTGTTTTCAGCTAAATAAATGTCACAGCTTATGGAGAGCAGAATAGAATTGTAAAATACAATGGAATAAGTGAAGTTTATGGTTTGGAAGTTGCAAGGTAACATTGAAGAGAAAGTTGTGATGTAAACGGTGATTTGATTTTCTTAGTTTGCTGCATTGATCTGCTCATGAACCTCAATCTTTTTGTTGTGTTTTCAAGGGTCAGAGAAACATCGTCGCTTATTGGCGAATGATGATATTCAGTGATCATGTTTATCTTAGTAATTTAATTTGACGTTTTTCGCAATCACAATGTTTACATATAAGTGGATATTGCATTCATTGCAACCTGCCTTAGCAACCACCTGCCTTAGCAACCACCTGCCTTAGCAACCACCTGCCTTATTAAGCGACCACTTGTTGCTGCGTAGCCTGAAATTCTTCCTTTGTTGAACAAATTCAACACTTTCTTGACAGTTTACGATAATTTAACACTTCCTTTCTACATATAAATATTGTAAGGGGGCATATGTACCTGAAGCATGTGTGAAAATAGAAAGCTATCATTTTCCCAATCGAAACTTTTCTCTCGAAAACTTCATGTGAAGCAAGCTTACAATTCTTAGAAGCTTGATGGGAGTTGATATCTAGTGCAAGTGTCTATGTTGTTATTCAGGTACAGTGAGCTGATAGAAATGGCTGTTCCGTAGAATGCACTTTCTAGTTATAATTATTTACTCTGTTCAACGCAAACATGGATTTATTTCCCATGTCCCTTTCGTCAAGTGACTACAGAAATGGCCAACACATGTTCAGTAAACTGTAGCATAGCGACAAATCAAGTTGCGGAAAAGCATAAATACTGCATCCACTTCCACGTCATGTTATAATTGCTTAGAAGTTTGTTCATTCAAAATCTGGGACGTTAATAAATATAAATCAATGGTAAAATAATAAAAACAATTTCACGAAAGCACTGAAAATCAAGCAACTGATCATGCTGAACTGCGTATGGTGGCTTTCAAAAAAGCCGGGTAATCTGCAAATGGATGGGAATTTGTGTTTATGCTCGTTCTCCTCGGATGCGTCTGGCCAATTGAATGTCCTTTGGCATGATGGTGACACGTTTGGCGTGGATGGCGCACAGATTTGTATCCTCGAAGAGACCTACGAGATAGGACTCAGCGGCCTCTTGGAGGGCCATCACGGCAGAGCTTTGGAAACGCAAGTCAGTTTTGAAGTCCTGAGCAATCTCACGGACGAGACGCTGGAAGGGCAACTTGCGGATGAGCAACTCAGTTGACTTTTGGTAACGACGAATCTCACGAAGGGCGACGGTGCCTGGCCTGTAACGATGAGGTTTCTTCACGCCACCAGTTGCAGGCGCACTCTTTCGAGCTGCCTTGGTAGCAAGTTGCTTCCTCGGTGCCTTTCCACCGGTGGATTTACGAGCGGTTTGCTTGGTACGAGCCATGTTTCCTTCGTCAGACCGTCAAAGTTGAAATGTCAAACTGAGAATGTTGAGACAAACGAAGCCCGGCTTTTATGAAATACAATTTTGGCGCCATTTCAAATGTTTTGACATTACAAAGAAGCTTCGTAACCTGATTGGTAGATAAAACTTGCCGTCGATTGGTGAACATTTACAATACCTGCTTCCAGAGACGTCGGTACTGCTTATTGAATATTGGGCACCTTACTTGGGCAGGCAAACTGAGCGCCTAAAGTTGAATAAATACTGTCGATAAATCAACGAAAATCATTCCCTTTCTGAAACTCAGTTGAGCGTCTGTTTTGAATTTGATAGTTTTCATCATGTCTGGTCGTGGAAAAGGAGGAAAGGGTCTTGGCAAGGGAGGTGCAAAGCGTCACCGTAAGATCTTGCGTGACAACATCCAAGGCATCACAAAGCCGGCCATCCGTCGTCTTGCTCGTCGTGGCGGTGTCAAGCGCATCTCAGGGCTGATCTACGAAGAAACACGCGGTGTTCTCAAGGTCTTCTTGGAAAATGTCATTCGAGACGCAGTCACTTACACAGAGCACGCCAAACGAAAGACTGTCACAGCCATGGACGTTGTCTATGCTCTCAAGAGACAAGGACGAACTCTATACGGATTCGGAGGCTGAACTATTGAAATCCTGACTGACCACATTTGCAAACCGGCTTTTTTAAAAGCCACCAAATCCAGTCAAAGCATAAACCTGTTGCCCAATCTGCTTCTCATCAATTAAGCAGTGATTTAGTTTTGTAATTGTATAAATCGATTGCTGGCCTCAGCTGGAGAATAGCTAGAACTTGAACCTAGTAGTAATAATTAGTATCGGGATGATGAAAAATATGTAACCTGCAAGTAGCCTGCAGTACTTATTATTTTACTGCAGTTTGGCAAGCCTACACAGGTTCTTGATTAATGACAGCTAGTGTTCAACACATTGAAGGGCCTATTTGTATTCCCGAACAACATCACCTTAGAACACAAGCAATACTTTTGCCTAGCTGCACTGAAAGAAACAACTGTAGGAATAAAAAAACATTTCGGTCTGGTCGATAAGTCAGGAAAAACCATAATTATCAATTGATTTGAATAAAGTACAAATGTAAACACTAATTAGAAACATGCAAAACAATCCAATATAGAAGCACAAAGATAAAGAGACGCAACTGGATATCTTCATTAGATTTGGTGGCTTTGAAAAAAGCCTGTTGTTTGATGGAAGGAGAGGTCGAGAAATCTATTTGCTGCTTGTGAACTTTGTGACTGCTTTTGTGCCTTCGCTGACTGCGTGTTTGGCTAACTCGCCAGGCAACAACAATCGCACGGCTGTCTGGATTTCGCGCGAAGTGATGGTCGATTTCTTGTTGTACAACGCAAGACGAGATGCTTCAGCTGCGATGCGTTCGAAGATGTCGTTGACGAACGAGTTCATGATGTTCATGGCTTTGCTTGAGACGCCAGTGTCGGGGTGGACTTGCTTCAGCACTTTGTAGATGTAGATCGAGTAACTCTCACGACGTTTGCGATGTCGCTTAGTCTTCTCGCCAGGTGCTTTGGCTCCCTTCTTGCCAACGCCGGCTTTCTTCTCGCCCTTCTTGGCTACCTTTGGAGCCTGCTTGCCACCTTTAGCTGCTGGAGCGTCAGACATTTTCAACAGAACTGTTCAACTTTTCTCGAAAGTCACTGAAGTGAATGAGAATGTTTTGCTTTCGACTTCCAGTTCAATTTATGTTGAATTCATAACAACAGCGAGGATCGAAAAGCGGCGCGCTTCGTGCTGATTGGCTAATTCTGTGACGTGCTGTCAGATACGTCCGCAGATCAACTTATGGCGCGGCGTAATTCAATTGAAGCTGCCTTCTGATTGGTCAACTGCTTGTCATTTCGATCCCTCAGACTTCAATAAGTTTCGGAACAACCTTCTCTTTCCTCATACCTTCGAGATTTTCTCGTGTCAACTTTTGTCAAGTACTTTCAGTCTTTGAAATTTGCATTTTTAGTCATGTCTGGCCGTGGTAAAGGTGGCAAATCCAAGTCCAAGCCAAAGTCGCGTTCGTCTCGTGCCGGCCTTCAGTTTCCCGTTGGTCGTGTCCATCGTATCCTTCGCAAGGGCAACTACGCTCAACGTGTTGGTGCTGGCGCGCCAGTCTACTTGGCTGCCGTTCTCGAGTATTTATCAGCTGAGATCCTCGAGTTGGCTGGCAATGCTGCCCGTGACAACAAGAAGAGCCGTATCATCCCACGTCATCTTCAGTTGGCCGTCAGGAACGACGAGGAGTTGAACAAATTGCTGTCTGGCGTGACCATTGCTCAAGGCGGTGTCTTGCCAAACATCCAGGCTGTGCTCTTGCCAAAGAAGACCGAATCAAAGGCCAAAAAAGCATAAATCGACCAATCCACTACTCCTTCACTCAATCGGCTTTTTTCAAAGCCACCAAATCAAATAAAGAATTCCTTGTTGTCAGTTGGTTCAGTGCTTTCATTTTGAGTAGCAGTGATATCCACTGATATGCAATAGGATTTAGTTTTAAGGGACCACTTGTTAAAAGACAAACTTGTCATTGGTCCTTTTGAAGTTTGAATATGGGCGGTGTTCGCTGTGCAAACTTAGTGCAAAACTGGTGCAGAACAAACATTACAAGAGTTCTCACAAAGGGGTTTGCATGAACCTACAGATGGCTAAAAAGAATATTTTATATTGTTTGTTTGTTTATTTTTTTCAACGTATCAGTCAAATCGTACGGTACTATTAAACATCAATAATACTGTACATAGATCATTAAATTGACAGATACAATAGAGTTATTCCGCAAGCAAAATTGCTTGTTTCTTTAAAAGACACCCAGAGTATTAATATCAGCGTATAATACATGTACACAGGAACTGCTATAATTATCTCTTACAAAAATTTGACATTTAACGAGTTGTGACAGACAGTGATAATATTCACCTTCTTTCGTGATAAATATGACCTGTTAGTATCACTTCAATGTGAGAACCAAGCGCTTTCGAAAGCAACTATTCTAACCTGCTTAATGTCACTACCCGCTTATTACAGTATAACCTGTTTAATAAGCGCAAATCGGATAAGCGAAAATCCCGTTTATCTGCAAACAACTTGCTATGTACCGATTTTATTGCGTACAGTACAAACTCTCTTAATCGATTCCTGATAAGTGAAATTCCGGATAAGAGCAAAGGATATCGTTGGAAAATTACTATTGCGCTTAAGCGGGTTACACTGTATCACGATTTATGACTGGAAAACCATAGTGATATTAAGGAGGTTACACTGTACTACAAAACGAATTCAGTCATTTGTAGTTCCCGTAAAACTTACTAAAAGTTTATACACTGGTGTGACACTTTAACCGGTCTGACATTGACCAAGATTAGTCCAAGAATATTCACTAAATTCGATACTGTAGTATTAAAAGCACCACCTGATCTCGGGGGTCAAGTGAATTTTTAGTGCTGGTCGGAAGCAGTAGAGATGGTACAATAAATGTTGCATTCCAGAGGTATTCTGATTTTTGATATGTTCCAACATAACTGCAACTATAATGAAGGAAACACCACAACTCAAACGAAAATGTTTCTGATAAAAAATCCCATTTTCTAGATACAATCATTCTACTTTCTGGGGGGCAACCCACCTAACAAAACAAAGTCATCCGTTGAATGGCTGAGTAGCCCAATTGCAGTGGAGCAACATTTAATGTTGCAGTTAGCCGGGTACTTTGACAAAGCAACATCTCGTCAAGACAACACAGCTCCTGCATGAGCACTGCCAACCAGACGACGGTATTTGCTCAGCAGCGGAGTTATCTTGTCAGATGGAGGCTGCCATTGCTTCAGGCGCAACTCGATCTCTTCATTTGGGACAAGCTGCAAATCAAACGTCAATGTTGCATTACAATCAAACCTGTATCAGCCGCCCCTCTATAGAGAAGCCACCTGTGTCTAAGGCCACTCTTCACAAATCCAAAATTATACTTTCTATAGAAATAAACCTGGACAGAAAGGCCACCTGTCTATAAAGGTCATAAAGGTCAAGAGCAAATTGTATCAATCAATCAATCGATCGTCATTTATTCTGAAAATCCGATAAGCTTAAAGCTTTTTTGCACGGAGCAGATAAAAGATCCAATGTATTCCCTTCATCACACATTCACATGATCTAATCAAAACTGTAAGTCCTTTTGGACCTCTGGTCTCAAAGGTGATATTATTAGACAATTAACCAGAGGATAGTAACCACATGAAATTATTCGTTGTCTACATTTGCTCCAAGGTGGAAGGTGGATACTGGACTACTGGTCATCACTTCTATAGAACAGTCAACTTGCTACAAAAGCATTTACAGTGTAACCCCGTTAATATCACATCCGTTGATATCGCAACTCGCTTAATATCACTTCAGTTTGGGAACCAAGCTCTGTCAGAGTCCGCTATTTCTACCCGCTTAATATCACGACCCGCTTATTATCATGATTTTTGGCAGGAAAACCATATTGATATTAACGAGGATACAATGTACATAGAAATAACTGTTGATAACAGCCATTTCCCCCAAAAGACAACATTTCCTTAGGCCATAGCAGGATGACTTTAGATAGCTTGGTTTCCATAGAAAATGATGTCAAAGGATTTTCACTCAGCTGCCACTTTAAGACAGGTGACCGTTACTCGGAGATGCCCGCAAATGTTTGCCATTGAAGTTCAACTCACCAGATCTAATGACAATTTGTTCACATCAACAGCGACCATGTCACCGTCTTTAACAACTGCTATTGGTCCACCAACGTAGGCCTCTGGTGTGACATGACCAATCATGATCCCTGGAAAGGTAATTTGAAATAAAAACAGGAAAAACAAGTTTTACAAATCAGTCATAATATTGTAAAGTGAGAGATATGGCATATTCGAGATTCATGATGCAAGATATAGGCATTCAAACAGCAAGGGGGTTTGAAACTGGTCCAAGGGCATCCTGCCCTCACAAATTATTCTCTGTTATATATCAAAGAACGATTTCCTGTACTTTGAAGTCTGGAGAGCGTTGCTGATAATGTTCAAAGTAGATTTGTCTAAAAGAAATGCTGGGTCGATTGACTTTCTCAATTACAAAAATGCAATCAGATTTTTTATCATACTGTAAACTTGCAGATTTTAAGAAAGAAGTAATCACTCCTCAACTTCATTCGCCCGGACAGACATGCTCTAGCAAAAATAACATCGATATCGACATGTCGAGGATTAAGCTACTGAATACCCCCCCAGCCTAAATGTTTCTTTGGAGGGAGGGGGCTACAACCCCCATCTCTCCTTATCTGCCGGGCGCTGCCCCTGCATTGAAGAATTATCTGTATTTGAAGACTATCTTTGGCAAAGAGGCTACTTTGAACAGCTGTAGCTTACATTCTTTCTACGCAAATATTTTTAACCACTAAATGGCACACAATAAGACAATTTACATGAAACCAATACAAATAGAAATGAAAAGAATAAAATTACTGCCATCTGTTCCGTGTCGGGTTTTCTTTTTCTATCTGGTATGGGAATAAGCAGTGTGCATCATACTATCAAAACCTGGCTGCATTGAGTTAACCTTCACCAACTAAAGGAAAAGTGAAACTGATTCTTAGATACAAGGGCAAGTTGTTACTACTGAATGATAGATCCTGCACTTTTGGTTATTGCCACTGAGACAGGTTTGGCATCAAGAAGGTAGCTGCTACGCCAGGTTGACTGTTGACTGTCTATGGCAACGAGTGTGAGTAATGTCATCACTGTGTCATGGAACACCATGACAAATGCCACGCAGTGTGATGCAACAGAACAACCTACAATCTGATTTCTGAGCTTTTGGGCAGCCTCTGGTTCACACCAAAAACTTGTATCCCCAAAAGAAGAAAACTTACCTGAAACTATTAAACATTGGATTCTCTGGAATCAAACCATTTGGACTCACCGTGGGAAGCTCCGCTAAATCGACCATCAGTAACCAAAGCAACCTTTGTCCCCAATCCGGTCCCAACAAGAGCACTACCAGGGCTCAGCATCTCTGGCATCCCTGGTCTACAACAAAACAAAATAACACTCTAAACAATACATTGCTAATCATAACAAAGAACTGCACTATCATTCTGATATCCTTCCATCAAACAATTAAAAAAACGCTACACAACATAAGTCTAGTTTCTTGCAATCTGATTGGCTGAGAGCATGATTGGAAATGTAGACAAAACACCTGTAGCTATCCCCATTTCACAGCTGTTAAATTCCTGAATATCTCTTGCTATTGAATCAAACATTTAAAAAATTGTCAGTCAAGAACGAGCAGCATGTTTTCAAAACCAAAAGGTTCAATTTTCTCTGATTGTGTGGTGGATGTGTAGTTCCTGTTATTGTCACACGTATTGCTTGTCATTTTTCCGATTATCTTCCTGTATATTGTTCTCTTGTGTTAATCTCCTTGGTGTTAGTAATGTCATGCTGTTATGTCGTAGCCTAGAGGTGCTGTATTCTGTAACGTAATTTAGTTCTGTTCGTGTCCTCGAGATGAGAAGTTGTTAGAAGTAAAGATCGTCGTGGTTACTGTCTCTGGGCGTGCCACGACAGATTGCTTCAACTAATTTGCATGAAACTTTTGGTGAGACATTCGAAATTTTTTGGGAGAGTTGCTCTTGAATCATAAACATGAACAAATACTCCTGTATTTGATCTTTTTTTAATTGACGCATCGTTTGATAAAAAGGTTGCCACACAGCCAGGTGTGTAGCAATCCTTTAAAACCAATGAATAGTAGTTGCATAGATCATATTATTCAAGTTTATTAAAATAATTAAGATGACTTTAAGGTTAATTTTCATTACATACAATCCCAAATCTTCGCATCGTGTATACACGTTTTCGAAACAAGTCAAAAGTAGCAACACATAACCAATCAAATAGTTAGTCCTTAGCAAGCAACCAATCAGCAATTGATAAAGCGACTTCAAGTCTTCATTTAAATAGTTTTACGATCAGGACATGGGTTTTAAGTAATTATTTTACTGGTACAATTTAACTAGTGACCATATCCTTGCTTGCTAAACAAAAATAATGATGATGAAACAATAATTATGCCAAAATCAAAGCAACAGATATTGCACAATTCTAAGAATTTGATTCTGTCACACACCCGCCCTTTGGTCCCATGTACCGCACAACAACAACGTTGCCCTCTTTGATCTGAAAGAAATACATCCACAACAACGACTAAAAGCCAACGCATGCAGATACACAACAGTATCACAATCGGGATAGTAAGCAATTAATGATTACAGTGGAATTACTTGATGACCACATGGAACATAAGAAGTGCCAGGTTTACTTTATAGGAAATTACAATTGGAGGTGGAGATGGTTTACATATTCCAATATCACACTTTGCAACAGTATGTTAATTGGTAATACACTGATGGATATCTATAGCAGATCATTTCTAACAAGCTGCATTACCCTTACCTGTTTATTAGTGATGGCCACGTAGGCATCGTGTTCACGCTCAAAGACTCTTGCCTGAAATAAGTCAAAGAACGGTGTGGTAGTCGCTGTACTAGACACGATAGTAATAACATGACACCACAAGAAAGAATAGACAATGTTGTTAGCTCTGGTGGCAGTCAATGTAATACAAGAAGAGAGAGCAACTAAACAAGTTGTGCAAAGCTTATATAGGCACAATATTTACAGAAAGGAGGCTAACATAGAAACGAGGTTAGTAATGCTAAACTCCAGTACAACGGCAGCTCAATTAATTAAGTAGTGCATACCGGCACATAATTTGCACACTTCCGGATCGGTACAAGATCATTGGAAAGTAAAAGACAGTATTGCATTCCGGCATGTGTAAGTTACATTTGAAAGTCGTAGAATAGGACGCAACACGCAAAATCTTTTGTTAGCCTCTATTCAGAGCAATCTCTACTTGATGCAGGTAAATTGGGATTTCACTTATCCGCAGCGGCGACGTATACACAGCAGAATAATTATCGTATATAGAATCACTTGCATAAAAGGGTTTTACATTGCTACACTTCAATGTGGTATCAAATCTGTAGTATATCTATTATCACAATCGATTGTGTACAGTAGTCATTACAGTAAAGCCTGGTTTCCATTTGAATCGGGAGCACCCGCCGATTTTCGTAGGCTCCTTGCGGTGAAATGGAAACCGCACATCGGGAGATCGGGAGTAAATCGTAAGGAGCAGGCGAATTTTCAACATGTTGAATTTTCGGGAACAATGCGTTACGGCGCTCCCGATTCAAATGGAAACCAGGCTTAACGGATAGTACCGATTGGCATCTGAGAGCTGACGTAATTGCTTCACGAGACCACCATAGTGCAACAGTATGATTACAATAGAATAAATATTCATATATGCAAACATGCTTTGTAATAATTTCAGGTCACTGAGTTCAAGATGTGCCAGGTTAGCTTATTTGTCATTTATCAATTTAACTACAATCTCCATGACAACCATTATCCTGTTTGCCTTTGTTGTAAGATGGGATTTAGTACGTTTTTGCATTTTGCTTCGCTTGAAAGTACATTAAGTTAATTAATGTCTGTTTCCAGAAGGTGATGAGTGTATCAACACGGCTGCTGTGCATCATGGAAACACAGTAAATGACGTGCTCTTCCATGACATATTATTACCACAACCTCCAGCTGCAGCTGGAAAGTAAAATCTGCCAGTCAATCCTATGCATTTTATACGAAACTGAAGGAAAAACCAAGTCACACAAAATTCTCCACTCTGCTCATTCTGCCTGCAATTTGATGTTATATCCATGCACCAAATTGGCATGGGCAGCCACTTTGAAATACCATGATGTATTAAACCGTATACTTCAACTCTACTCCTGAATCAAGCCTAGACCTAGCAAGAAGTTTGAGCGAATCCTTTTTCTGCTAGAAACACACCCATTATGTCATTGCATCCTGGCTGTGTAACAAAGCAATCAGGTTGGCAATCTGATAATCAGGTTGCATACCGGTCCAGTGAAAGTCTTTATGGTTTTTCCACTCAGTTTGATAACAGCGCTCTGTGGTGCAAGAGAGCCCTGTAAAAAGAAAATAACGTAACATTCAAATTCAAATAATGAAAATCATAAATGTGTTGTTAAAGAAAAGTCCATCGCCAACTGTAAGACAGAGATAGAAACTACATATGACGCTCTATCAAATGACGCACATGGGAGAATAATAATACTGCACAACATTAATACATTGAGGCCAAATGTTGAAGAGGAAAATGAAGGAAAATGATATTAACAGGGATGTTTGGTCGCTACAAAGTTATTCTGCTGTGCATTCTGGCATATTGAAATTGACATAATATTATACCAAACACATAAATTGACTCTATTTACCTTCAGTATCGACATGTGTTGTCCTGCCATAGCGAATGGTTTTTCAAATGTCTTTAACACATCCTAGAAATTTGAAAGTGTACATATCAAGAAATTGGAAGAAAGATAGGAGACATAAATACAAACATGCACGTATTAGCTACAACACTTTCAATTGAACTACCGTATATATGATCAACATTCATGCTACCATAGCCAAAGCACAAGAAGAAAAACAATGTAAACACAAGACAGCAGGTTGCACATGGAATGGTCCCTAGAGACTACCTCAGAGCACAACGAGCAGCCATGTGAGCAATACAACAGCACTGACGCATCGCGCCTCCATGGTTTGTCGGGCAAAGGGATCAGTCTGCCTACAGTCTTCCAAACTGAACAATAACTTAACACTCTTAATTAATTGGAAACAGTTGATAAAAAGACTCTTCATAGATTTATACATGAATTACAAGATTATCAACAAGTATGTCTCCATTTTGGTCCATGATATTTTTTATGCTGGCTACATACTATTTAGACGCAACATCACAGAAGAACAATAAGTCATTGACACAAGCTGAAAGACCTGTGCTGGCAACTCGCTTGCGTCCTTTACTCCTTCGAGGTTTTCAGCTACAGTTCGACCAGTCACAGTCATGCAGTCCCCGTGAATCAGATTACGATTGAGAAGTGTCTTCATCACAACCTAAGTACGACGGAAGAAATTTACAATCGTTATGTCAAAATGAACAGTTGCATGATAAACAATTTATAGCGTTGAATATCAGTTGACATCCAAGTAACGTAAGAGGAGCTGCTGCTAAAGCAAACTGTTTCGTCACTGCTTTTGTTCATGCTAACAAGTATAAACTGATCCATAAAACACTACGACAGTCATCAAACCTGTATGTGTCAGACAGTTGGAACGAGGTGCTTGAAATATGCTAGTCCAATTTGTTATTGCAGCATTTTGAACGTCATTCAACGATTCGATGTCAATATTTTCTCTTTGATTGGACATTTCAACATAAAGATAGTACAGTCGACTCCCCTTGATTAGAATCATCAAGAGGCTATCATTTGGACCAGTAAAGCGGCTGGGCCAATTACTTGGAGGTCTAATGTTTTGGTGAAATGATTCCGTCTTGAAATGTTTGGTCCAATAATTAAAGTGGCTTGCCAGTTGCCTGACTATATATTAAGGGACAAAATTGAGCGAATTTGACTGTACTGTGCAATTGTTTTGCTACTGGGCCCAGCAACAAAGTTAAATTTAATTCAACAGCACATTCCTCATTGCTCCTAGTTTCCAGCGGTGTCATTAAGTTCTTCATATTGGCGGAAATAGGACCGCCAGTGTTTACATACAAAAAATGTGACTTTTCGCAGGTTATATAAATGAGAAAACATGTTACATTAATCTCAGACGGTTTTAATCCACACTGAAGTGCACCTCACTAGAAGAAACTCTATCCAAGACTTCAAATGAAGGAAGGTAGAAACACAATTGATTTCGAGAAAACTGGAGAAATCTACTCTAGTGTCACATACCGGCACACCGCCAACTGTGTGAAGATCACTCATGTGGTACTGTAAATCAGAAAAAAATAAATAAAATTGTGCAAGCAAGGGAAATCAAACAAGAGAAATAAATCTTAAAGTAACAATAAACATGTCGTGTGGCGCAGCAAGTCAGAAAAGAGACATTTTCTCTGACCTGAATCAAGATGATCTTTCATCTTCCATTTAATTGAAAATGATGATCTTTCAATCCAAGAACACACGCTTATATCCACACGGATTCCGTGATCAACGATTAATAAGTTTACAAATGAATCAGGGAGACTGCCCAGAGCAAATTACAAAGAGACATTACATCGATTAAATTACAAGCGAATTAACATGATAGCTGTGTCACGCTAAGGACAGGAAACAGCACTTAAAGAGATTAAGTAAACGATGTACGAACGGACATGGACTATGACACAAAACAAAACCTAAACTATAGTCCAGAAAACCATGATATAACTATGTGTGTATTATTAACTGCTGATCAATCTGACTCAGCCAACCCCTGCACGGAGTGACCACCTGGGTTAAAAAGCCCTATTTTCACTGGTCTTTTGGACGGTCGTTTAAGAAGAATTGAGCCATAATTCCTGAACATCTTTTAAATAGTATCTTTTGATATTATTTGATCTTTGTGTTATTCAAAAGATAATTATGCATTTAGTTGTATGGATGATGAACTGATGATGACCTATCATTTTTAATATTCCATTATGATACATGAACATCATGGGTTATAACGTCACACGTTATCAAATCTTAAACATGCCAATTTAATGCTACAGTGAAACCTGTCTATAACGGTCACCCTCGGGACCTGAGAAAATTGACCATTATAGACAGGTGACCTTTCTGTCCAGGTTGATTTCATTAGAAACTATCAGTTTGGGGTTACGAAGAGTGGACTTTATACACAGGTGGCTGCTCTATAGAGGTGGCCGCTAATACAGGTTTGACTGTAACTTCAATTACTGTGGGATGGCTTTCAGCAGCACATTCATATCTGTTCCTAGTTGTATGCAAATTGTACAACTACTGTACAGTGAAACCTGTCTATAATTGTCACCTTTGGTACCTGAGGAAAATGACCTTAAAAATAGACAGGTGACCTTTCTGTCCAGGTTGAGTTATTTAGAAAGTGTCATTCTGGGATTATGAAGAATGGCCTTTATACACAGATGGCTGCTCTATAGAGGTGGCCGCTAATACAGGTTTGACTGTAGCTATATTCTCATGTCCGCCTTTGGTCATCACAAGCATTGCAAAAATCAAAAATAATACATGGCTAGTTTTGATTAGTTAGTTTGTTAACATGGTGATGATGCTGAAGCAGCATCTTAAGAACGAGTAGGTTAAGAAACCGTTGAACACGCATATGAGAAGGGAATACCTTGCCATGTGGCGTCAAGTTGCCCATGATTGGAACCTTGCTGCCAATCTCATTGAAAACAGTTATGTCAAGGTCAACTCCGGCCCTAAAATAAAACCCCAGCAATCACCGTCAATATCAGTTTGAGCCGTTGGCTTTTCTTTCTTTGAGCCCTTGACAATGAAAACCACAGACACAACAAATATATCTGTCGGCTGGACCAGAAAACGAACCAGGGACTTCTGACTGGCAGGCACGCATACATATTATTAGTCGCTATGTACACCACACCAATGCACTGGAATCCACAATCAACACCAGACTAGTATTCTCTGAAGAATGGACAGTTGACTCTACCATTGCAACCACAGTCAAGTCCTTCACTGAGTCACATAAGAACAACTTAATGAAGCACAGTCCAAGCCCGTCCTGTACTTCAAAACATAGAACTCTGCCACAAACAACCATATGTACGAATTGGAATTCTACAATCACTTGCTGTTGTGGAACCAGCCAGCAACATGTCTCTTAATTGTGGTATGCAAAAATCTGTGTTTTCATCCTCTTCACAGATAATAAGTCAATCTGTGGCAATCGCAATTATGTCATAACAAGAACCTCAAAGTGAAGGAAACATACCAACACTGTCGTCTTAATTTGATAAATCTAGTCCAACTGATAACTCTAATCTTGTTGTGATGATCGTACCTCATCCAAATTACATTCAAATGCACATTAAAGTTTTACAAAACAACCCACTGCAAGCTGCAGCAACAACTTACTCTTTGGCAATGGCTAACATGTGCAAAATACCATTTGATGAGCCACCAAGAGCATAGATCACAGCAATTGCATTCTCCAAGGACTGAAACAAAAAGCAGTTTAATGAACACTGAACAGGAACAATTACCAGCGAGAAACAAAATAGATGACTGCTACTGGCACAATAAACTGGAGCCGCACGAAAATCATGTGAAATGTCCCTTTGCACCTCATTTTTAATTCTTTTTACAAATTCACATGCTTTTCACATTGTTTTTACATGGTGTTTGCTACTTCACATGTTTTTTTCCGAGAGTTCTTCCTACTTCTCATGACTGTGGAAAAAGTGTGGATCCATAATGCATGTGAGGCAGCGTGACCTCACAACAAATAATTTATTCACAGAATCCACAGATATGTCATCTATGCTGCACTTACTTCTTGGTAATGATACAAAATAACTAAAAACTACTTTGCAATGCGGCTGTCTGTATTGTATATGGCAGGTAGTAGGAGCAAACAGACATGAGTTCACTCGAGACATTCTTCTGAACTGAAAAATTGCACAGGAAGACTGGATAACAATGTGTGTCATCCTACAATGCATGGCAATCATTATTCTAAATTCTATTTTATGACTGTGTTTTTCAGTAGACATACGATGCGTCTATCTACACAGTCACACACATAATAGCTTTGTTGGTTTTCTGTTTTGACAGCATAAAACAACATGGAAATGTACTTCATAGCTCTAGGTTGTACCTTTCTTGTGATGATTTTTCTACTTGTTAACTTCGTTTCCATGAGTTTAAAGAGCGCTTGACAAGAAAGGTTTACAGAATTCTTCTTTTCATCAGTAATCTAAATTTAAAAGAAAATAACAACATAAGTACAAATAAGAATTCATTCTCATATCACTATGCACTGGAACTGTGTGAATCCATATGAAAATAATGTGAAAATAACGTGAAATCATGTGAAAAATGTGTGCCCCTTTCCCATGGTTACCTGCGCTTTTTCAAATCCACATTCTCTTTCACATGATTTTCTGCATGCTGCTTATTATTTCACGTGATTTTTTGAAAAGTGCTTTCCATTTCATGTGGTAATCACCTAGTAGTCTCGTGGTTTTGAATTCATAGAGTATCTAACAGGAACCCTTACCATTGCTGGCAAACTGCTTAATCACAAAGTATTCAAATCAATGACCCCGTAAAGATTCTATAACAGGGGCATACGTTTTAAAGGTGGATCTAGCCTACTGCCTATTTCTAAAAAAAGATGGTTAAATAATACTGGTTGTTGTTGTAACAACATGTCAAAGCACACATTATTATGAATTCAAAACCATGTGAAAATCATTTGAAATTCACACGGTTTTTCACGCAATTTTCACATGGATTTCACATGGTTCCAGTTCATAGTGCATGTTGCACCATTATAATTAGCATTATCACAATTTTCACGCACTCTATATTTTCACATGATTAGGGCGTGTGTATAAAGAGCCGCGCATGGCTGTTCATGATTATATTCTAAGTTGAATCGGTCCTCAGCTGCTGTGTCGCGTACAACTCGTACTCTCCAATACACTTTTCTATCCAATTTTAGAAAGGTTCCATAAATTTTGCGACTGTAGTCTCTGGTAACCCTAACAATGCAGTAAGCAACAGAAGTCTACAAAAGCCACCTCATAGCTGGTAGCCATGGCAATGACTTGAAAGAAGCAACAGAAGACAACATTAAACTTTGTGGAATTTGTATCTGAGGTTTGTCAAGTTGACACATTGCCAGGCAAATGTATATTCTGGACAAATCATCAGTAGACAGGATGATTGCTTCGATGTCTGGGATAGGATTGGAGCAAACAATAACAAACATTCTGGCATATCCAATCAGTGAATTTTTAAAAACTTCTTTTATCTCGATGTCCATTAAACAACCGGTTGACAATCGTTCCTCGAATATGTTAAAAACTGAGATTTAGAAGCCACATACTGATTTGATTGCATAAATTGCTTGTTTACAGGTCATGGATATTTATACTACACCAACCACAGAATGGGTGACCTAGCCTTTTACTGACCAAATGGAAAAATAAGAAGTAAGTGAAAATTGGACTCTATTGACCATTCTTCCTCCGTAGCATATAAATAGCCTACGTAACTAAAAATGCTCTTAGTGTGTGTTACGTGTCTCACATGTTATTCGGGACAAAAACTTGGTCTTGCCAACCTCTCGGTCTAGTTGATATGTCTGAACCTCTTTTAGAGTATCACACAGTAATTCAACAGTCATGAACAGAACTACAACAGCAAACGATCCAAGAGAGATAATGCATTACCTTGTTATCAGTATCCACAGCAGGGCTAGATGCCGTTCCTGAAACAAGATAATGCTTTGATTGTGAAATACATTCAAACCTGTATTAGCGATCAACTCCATAGAGCAGCCATCTGTGTATAAAGGCCACTCTTCATAAACCCAAAATGACAAATCAACCTGGATAGAAAAGCCACCTGTCTATAAAGGTCATTTTTCTCAGGTCCCTAAGGTGACCGTTATAGACAGGTTTCACTGTAACTGATATGACAACAGCAGGTACTAGCTATTTCTGTTGAACTGTTTTTTCTGATTATGCAATAAACACATCACCTGATGATGTAACACTGTGAATCCAAAACAATGTGAAAACCATGTGGGAACCATGTGAAAACAATGTGAAAATTGTGTGAAATTCACACGGTTTTTCCCCATGATTTTCACATGGATGTCACATGGTATCAGTTTAGAGTGTAATGTAGCGTGGCAATCACGTGAGCTACATAGTTTAAGTTTTGTGAGGTGGATTCAACCATTTGCTCATTGTATTTTATCAGATGATGAGCTCAAAGGTAAAACAAACCTTGAGTTGTGTTTTGTTGTTTCTTTGAGTTATTTCTCGTATCCATTTGAACTATTTTTTCTCCAACATAATTTAATGACTGAATATCAAGATAAGCAGTAAGCATTAACAATGGGCATTTGGGACAAGTAAGTGCTCAGGAATTGGTGCCTTGTAGCTTTATGTTTTTCACAGCATCTGAAAATAATATTTCAAACATTATTTCTATAGGGTGTCCGCCTGATAATGGCAAAATCACAGGCTTTCAGAGCCCAGCTTCGATTTCACAACATTTTTACGAGAACGTCACATGCTACTACACTGTTCATAATGCAACAAGAGTCAATATGAATCCTGAAATATGTCAAAAACATGTGAAATTGAAAGATCTTTCCGGAAAACCATGTGAAATAATAAGCACCAAGTGAAAAACCATGCCACAAACCCTGGATTTGAAATAAGGATGAAGAACCATGATAACTGTACCCTATTCCCACGGACATACTTCACAATGAGTAACAATCACATAATATTAAATACCCAGCATAACATCTACAGTTACACACAACCGAAATTCACAGGACCTGGAAGAGCCATTCCAAGTGCTTCCAAAGCTGATGACATTGTATTTGCTGTGAACATGCCACCTAATTAGACACAAGACAAAAATAATCATGACAACGAGATAAAACTGCAGGTCACAAAATGCTGGCAACTTGACTAAGCTTATTTCTATTGCATTTCTGGATACAGGCGACAATTTTGACTATAGAAAGGTTCAACCGTTAAACCGAGGAACATGTTGGACTTCGCTGGGGTTTGAACCTGCATTCCTTGGCTCTGGAGTCCAATGTCTTACCTATTAGATCATCGGCCTTCTTGAACCCACAATGCAAATTCTGCCTCTCACATTGACCTATGCAGCGAGCAGTGTCATTGGACATGTTTCTTTGAAGTGAACATATTTATATTCGTTTTATTGAAGTCTGTTTAAGTACTTCTAAACTGTCAAAACAGTCAATTTCAGTACAAATCATGAAATCAAATTCATCCGTCTGCTGGCATGCATTGAGACTGGTCTATTGTCTTAACGGTCAGTATAAGATTTCAATATCACAGTCTATGACTACTATCATACAATGTGGCATTGTGGCAGATCACCTATGCCGAAATCAAGGGTCACAGGAAAACTATCAGTGAGCTTGAAGTGAGTATTTTTACGATCTGTTGTGGAAGATTTGATTTAATTGTTGACCAACTTGTTGTCAATATGTATTTTACTTCGTTTAAATCGATTCATACATGTTAGGCTGTCACAGTAATTGCGCTTATAAGGCTTATAATTAAGTAAGCGGCCCAGCCATATTTATGGGAGTTATGCACCTGCACTATTTGAATGAATGAATGAATGAATGAATGTCAATCTATTTAACGAGGGTAGCCCAATAAGCCAATGGCTTGTCTCCCTTGGGGCCCTCGACAATTAAAACCACAGATGACAACGAATATATGTGTTGGCTGGCCCGGGAGTCGAACCCGGTACGCCTGACTGGCAGCCACACGTACTAGCCTCTAGACCACAATTAATTACTCGCAGCAATAGTATGCTACCTTTGGAAGGCGTTTTGGAAGTAATCAAATAGCTCACACTCTACTGATTTAACTAATACCAAATTCACTACAAACTTGAACAGCGAAAAATCCATGCACAAATAATTGATGTGAGTCGTTTCATGAACTCACCACACGCTCCAGAACCAGGATTCGCAGAGCATTCTAAGGTATGCAATTCTTCAAGGTCAATCAATCCAGCACCACAGGAACCAATAGCCTACAAGATAATTGACAACGCTTAACATGATACAGTGAAACCTGCCTATAATGGTCACCTTTGGGACCTGAGGAAAATGACCTTTATGGACAGGTGGCTTTTCTGTCGAGGTCTATTTGTACAGAAGGTGACATGTTGGGGTTTATGAAGAGTGGCCTTTATACACAGGTAGCTGCTCTATAGAGGTGGCCGCTAATAGTACAGATTTGACTGTATACAATTGTGAGCAACTTGAAATTGAATTTTGACAGTAAAGCTCGACAAAACAAGAGAGGACGTTTTCAAATTTCAAAGCCAGTTGAAATTGACTCATGGTTATCTTTATCTGTGTACAATAGCATTAAATCATTCGCAGGATCATATGAAAACATAGCAATGAGTCTGTGGCTTCTTATAATGCTTCAGCTATGTGATGGTACAGTTGTTTTTAGCTTTATAGTCTCGTTTGTGCCTATCATGTTTCCATCAATCAAAGAAATAACTGATGACTGCAGAAAGCTCACGTCCATTTGTGTCTAGCGTCTTCCTCGAAACAAGAGAAATAATTATGTTATTATTAGTAATGAGAGAGAGAGAGAGAGATAGATAGAATATTTAAGACATATAAACGGAGAATACAAGCGCTAATCTGCATTAAGCTACGTACACAAAAAGTTGATTACAAAGTCAGTATGATTGCGTCTGTTCCTTGATGTCTATGTTTAATATTTTGTTTTTTCATCGCCATTTTTCTCCATTTTATTTTTTATTTTTTTACTGACGTCACTAATGAAAGCAACTAATAATACCACAGCAGGATGATTACAAGATGTAGTTAATGTGGCTGATGCTGTTCAATGAGTAGAATTCAGATTCACTTTGAGTAAGACGTTTGCGTTATCTACGTCAATGATTTCTTTGCCTTCTCCGTAACACAATCATCTTCAACAACAAAGCATTCTCTTAAGTTTAACTTTAACTAGTATTACCAAAGTGTTAATAATTACCTCCATTACTCTACCTTGGTCCAATGGTCCATGCTGTTTTGAACATCCAGGGAGTATAGTACCCCCATATAAGGTAACACCAATCTAGAAAATATGAACAAACTAGTCTTGAAAAATATTCAAGATGAACTACAAATTAAATTAACAGTACAAAATTACAAAAGGTGATTTGCTACGAATTTCATGTCATGCCTTGCCATACGAATTTCATTTTATGTTGTGAAATGTCATTTCATGCATAATTTCTTTACGCATATGCATTATCAACTGTGTCATTTTGCTGCACAATTTTTCTTGTCACTTGTAAGTCGATGGTTCAGTGCGAGGGAGACAGAGACGACAACATTGCGAGTGGCTCCTTGCCAACAACTTTGAGCACACTGATTTTCATTCCACAAATCACGACACTATATATTTACAATGCATGGACTATACAAACTATACCGCTGACACACGTTGACAACAGAATAATCCAACACGTAATTAACGCATTTGACAAAGTGATGCCACAGCACTTGACACTTCGCAAGTGACACCACAGACATATGACATGTCAGCATATCATACAATTTGAGCCCCGAGCTACTAATAAGATACTACAGAAAGATATCATAACATACAATGAAATTTTGCAAACAGCATATCTGCATACAAGTTACCTGACATGCATTGGGATTTCCTAAATGTTTTCCTATAAATGGATTTTAATTATATCCGACTTACATTTAAGCAGCTTGACTTGTACTTATTGACTCATTGGTCAGTTTTGAGCAACTTCTAATGGAAGCTATTTAATTAACAAGTTGGATTATACTAATGCACAACTCATAATAAAAGAGTAACTAAAAGTGCATTTTAAAAATACATTAGGTTCTCTTGAATTGTTGCACATAAACATTTTGGATAAGTCTAATTTCTATATAACCAGTGTCCATTGTAGTGAATGTCAGAATGTAAGGTCTCAGCTGAACAAATTGAAAGATAACTGACACAGTTTCTAGCTACAATATATGGCAAAACATATTGTAAGCTATTAAAATGCACTACTAATTGGGACGAAAACTATTATCAAGAAGCTGAAAAGTTACTAAAAATTTGAAGAATTCGGGAACTTCAGAGAAATGTTTTCTTGTCAGTAATTTTTTTGAAGGAAGAGAAAATGTTCAGTATATTTTGTTAGAAGAAATATCAAATCTATTCAGTAACCTTTCAATAGTTCGATAGTGCACAATGAGCATTCTAATAGTTAGATATAACCACTGAACACAGCAAGCTACAACACAAAATAACCTTACAGCATCGTGTCTAGCAATCGGCATGACAACCCCAGGATTTGTTTTGTCACATCCTCCAAATGAAATAATGGCATCCTAAAATGTGAGAAAGTCAATGTGAGCAAAGGGGTGAGATTGCACTAGCATAAACATTTCACATATTGGTAGGAGCTCTATGGATTATGTCATGGCTGTATGACACAGCCTTGTTTGCAGACTACCCTGCCTTGTGATAAAAAGCCTCTTTTGTGCGAGGAAGACTGTGCTCACGCAAGCTTGATGGAGGCACAATACAATGAAATTGTTTCTTTTTGACAACCCAGGAATAATATAAATACATTACATAAACTATCGAAGGCATCTAATATTGTAGTCATAACAACACATCACACATTGTTCGTGATATCAAGGACAGCGATGATGAAATACAATTACAATAGATGTGTGCACAGCATTTTACAAATATATCAATCATCCGGCTTTGTAATTCTAGTTATTGATGTTTTATTTCTAAATTTCTAAATATAAATGGATATTTCAGGACCTCAAATGTTTCGACTCTCTTCACAAATGCCTCCTTCCCTCCCACGGCATATCGGTTTCAATCAAAATTACGTCCATATTGGACCCAAATGAGGGAATCCCATAATATCGAACAACATTAAATTAACATACATTATAAAATTAAAGAAATCATGTGTTTGTATAAAGGCGCTGAAGAGGAAACTCACAGCTGAGTATCCTTCATACATGATCTCAACACAGTCTGCAATCAAGTCACGAGAAACAAGAGAGTATCTCATCCCAGAATTTCCCTGAAACAAGGCAAGAAACATACGTGACATTGAATTTTACTTCAATAAACTATTGTCGCATTTCCTCCTTTTGATGTAATCTTGTTTGCATGTCACAATGAATGGACACCAACCTCAACTGCATGAATAATACATCGAATGAACATTAGTAGTGTAAGGTTTTCTCTTTTTCCTTCAACGTTGTGATGTAATTTTATGCTGTACAATAATTCATTGTAATTAGTTATTTTTCTGTAAGTAATTCATTTAAATCGAACATGTAATTATTCGAATTAATTTACAGCTCTATAACATACCCCGCTGAGTATATTGAAACAGATTCATTGGCGCTGATGACAGCAGCACAACTTGCCTTGTGATTGACTCTAGTGTAATTGTAGCGCCCATGAGGTGGAATGTATCTGTTACATTACCAATGTATCTGTTGTTACATTGCCGTTCCAACAACAACAACAATAACGTATCTGTGCTACACTCTGGTCTGAAGACAGGGAGAAATGGCAAAGGGAGTCATATGTCCGTGGTAGCCAGAGCTCTATGCCTAGGACCAGGCGAGACAGCGAATACGACGAGAGAGAGAGAGAGAGTTACAAGCGACCGCAGTTATATACGGTTTACAAGCACAGGACTAGAACAGGAAGAGATTGACAATGACGTAAGGCCACTACATTATACAGTACAACAGATATACAATACTCATATCCTCAAGGACACCCTTACAGCTTAACTTCAGTTTGCATGATATGATAAAGACTAAAGAAGGCAAATAACTGCTCCATATCTAACTATGACCATTACTCAAGCAGAGTCAGTACTGATACAGTTAAACCTTTTACAATGGTCACCTCTCAGGGACCTGAGAAAAATGGCCTTTACAGACAGGTTGACTTCTATAGAAAGTGTCATTTCCGAGTTACGAAGAGTGGCCTCTATACACAGGTGGCTGCTTTATAGAGGTGGCCGCTAATACAGGTTTGACTGTATGTCCCAGCGCGCCACAAACTCTGCGCATGTCAATCTACCGAGGCACATCATGAGCTACTGATACCTGCTGAGATGGCTACCAGTGTTGGAAATTTAGTAAAAAATAGCAGCAATTCATTAATTACTGTTACGTCCGTTCAAATGTAACAACTAGCTATTGTTACTGTGACCTCTAGAAGTAACACTGTTGCAACAGCTTATAACCAAATGAGAAAATTAAACTCAGAAGAAATGCAAAAATTGCAGAAACTGTCATTGCATACCATTTGAATCAAAATCAGTAAACTCAAACTAGTAATAACTAAATATATAATTTCAATGGAAAGTTTCTTTTCAATCATGTTTACTCGAAAACAATGTTGCATAGAGTGTATTTGGACTTGTGCGAGGAGGGAGTTACGCCTTCGTTATTATAATTAACGTAAATAAAAAGGTTAGATAGAATCATAGAATAAACACTTACCATTGTAATTCCATCACTAATGACCGGTGTGTAACAAAGAAATGCTTTGCCTGCCAAGTAAATGAGTCAGAAAATCAATAATACACAATGACGCCTATCTATTGCTGAGGTGTTAATCATGGGACAACAGACAGTGGCAGTCGGCCTTTATAGACAGGTGGATCTTAATCTAGACATGTTGATTTTAATAAATAGTGTTGTTTACGAGTGTTAAGGATAACTGATCTATATCAAAAAAGACTTGTTCTATGAAAATGATGAGTGAAAACTTCCACACATTTAACTAACTTCAAAAATGTATAAAATCAAAAACTCAGTGGCATTGAAAATTCTTTTCATTAACATCTTCATCACATTATACTAAAAGTTGGAAATTAAGTGAATTGTGATAACAAGGATAAATGAGCAAAACTAGCCATTTTATTAACATTGATAAGACGCAAAATATTGTTGGAAACCAAGATTGCTAAAAGTACAGAAAAAGTGGCACGCCGTGATAGTCGAACCCACAACCTTTGGATTGCCGGTCCACTGCTCTGCCGTTGAGCTAGACGCACCCTCGTTAATCTGCATGAACAATCTCCCTTATATATCTCCCGCCAAGTGAGCCTCGTTACGTCGTCATGTACCGGCCATTTGGGACACAACCGCCTTTCATTTTACGAACCACCATGAGTTGCTTTGTAGAGTGTCTAGTGTAAATGTAGTGGCTGACGCGCGGTCTGTGTGAACTCAATGTCGTCATTTTGTAGTCACGGGATAGTAAGAATATGTAGCTGTGTCTCCCTGTAATTATCCTCTTTGCCGTCTGTAATTCGTCGTATCAACAACTCTGTCTGTCATCTTATCTACGCTGTGTCTCGCGACATAGAGCTCTGGCACCAACGACCATATGTACTCCTTGGAACTCTGCCATCTCTCCCTGTCGTGGGACCAGCAACTTGTCTCTCTTAATTATATATATTGTGGAATGTGAAAGCGTTTATCCTCGTCTCTTCGTCCTCCACATAAACATACACTCTCCAACAAATATGTTATTAATTGAGCGAAGATGTTAATCAAGCAAGGTCAATCCATAGAGAATAAGTCTTAATTATTTGTGAGATCTCTAAAACAGGTTATATATACATGTCAACTGCAGCAATCATGTCATTACCATAATCTACTAGCTACGCTCGCCAAACAGAGGTCCCATCTTGAGTTGCATTCTACATGTAGCAACATTGGAGCCTAGCTAACTTGTAAATACAGCAGTGATTTAGTGCTAGGGTTACCAGACCACAGAGACCAAAATACGAAACATTTGCGAATTTTGATAGAAATGTCTAACTCTCTCTCTCTTGTGGTGCCTAGCCGATGCGGCTCTCGACGACTCAAGTTGTACACTTCAAAGTTCGATTCCACGCGGAATCCCAAATAGCTCTTAGAGTTTATAGGACCGTGTGACATCTTTGAGTTGGTTGAGGAACAGGAAATGTCTAACAAAGTCAACTTAAGTTAATACTGCATAACATATTTAACATATTCATAACATAAGTATGATTGTATGAAATGATTCCTAGAAATAACTTAAATAAGAGATGTCTAGTAACCCTATTTAGTGCTAGTAGGTCAACAAACCTCCAAGTCGCTCTATTTCGGCCAGTGCAATATCCCCTAGTTCTCTAAAAACAACAAAGCAACGAGATAATGTCAAAGGACCAATATTCAGTAAGTTTAATCAAGGTTTTATCATCTTGTACAAGAAATAAACTAAATACAGTGTAACCCCGTTAATATCACCTCGGTTAATATCACAACCCGCTTAATATCATGTCACTTTGAGATAGTGCTTCCACTTTCCAGGAAATTTCCTGGAAACCAGGAAATCTGACCATCATGCAGGAACTGATCAGGAAAGTCACATTTGCAGGAAATTTCCAGGAAATTGATATTTTTCTCTCTTCTTTGTTCTGTTTGTAAGATTGAGCCATATCGAGGTGCCTGTAAAGTTTTACTTCTGCACGGGAACGCTAAATTTCTGCTCGTACGATTGCATGATTTTTTCTCTATTTTGACGTAATTTACACCCACTAATTCAAATTGAGAACCAAGCTCTGTCAGAATCAACTATTTCGGCCCGCTTAATATCACGACCCGCTTATTATCACGAATTTTGACTGGAAAATCATAGTGATATTAACGAGGTTTCACTGTAGCACATCAAAACACTGAAGCGTGTTGTACTTTTAGGATAATGATCAAGTGAATTACAGATCTACATAACATGGATTCGATTACAGACATTTCACAATACTAGACATGATGTAAATATAAATTACAATAGTTAATGTTGTTGTTTACAATAACAAACACTGTTGTTGTCTAAAGTTGTACGCCACAATAGCAGTTTTTCACATGCTTTTTCACATGCTTTTTCACATGCTTTTTCACATGGTGTTTGAAATTTCACATGTTTTTTTGCATGGTGCTTACCATTTCACATGGTTTTCACATGGTTTTCACATGGTTTTGGATTCATAGTGTAAGTTAGGCCTACATATTTGTTTGGCAGGGGGTAACAAAAGTCAAACACTGAACCAAACTGAAAAATAAATAATATAGTCCCTTCCACTAGAATGCGGGCATAATGTGTACTCTATACAACAGTAATTTAGAGAAAGTATTAACATTAATTGACTGAAAGGCCATAATATCATCCGTATAGTAGTTCATGCCTCTCAACTATTGAAAAGTTACTGAAAGTGAAGTATAACTGAAACTACTGAAACTTACTTAAAAATAAATAAACCAACAAAAACTATTGAAATAATTTTATTGTGCAACTACGAAACTCCTCAAAAACGCTTTGATTTTGAGCACATTTCAGCAGCAAGAAACAGCTTCAACAGCTTTCAGTACATAGGAAAATGTCAGAAGTAACCTGAGTACTGCAATCCTCTTGGACGGGATTTTCAACCTTGCTCCTTACTGTCATAATAATCTTATCAGAATCTTATTATTACACAGAATCTTATTATACAGAATCTTATTATTTGACTCTGACTCAGGTATACTGAAGGCCTGGCGTAGGATAAAACACACGTGGATTAACATGTGGTCTGTTGTGCTGCTGAGTGCCCCCAATCAGCAACAAAGCTCCCTGTTGAGCAACCTGCGCAGGGGCAATATTCTTTGAAGGTCACCATTTTATGGATAATATATTTGTAAAGTAACTTGTAATGGAGGTCAACCTTAAAAGTTACGATTACAAATTACAGCCAAAATTTGTAACGAATTAGCGTTACAGTTACTTTGGTGGAAAAGTAACGATTACAGTTACAAATTACTCAAAAAAGTAACGATTACATGTAATTAGTTACTTGTAACGAATTACGTTACAGCTCTGCATACAGGATAGTTTTCAGTAAACTGATCAATTGATTTCAAGGTAGATTGGCTAATATCTGAGTTGAAAACCCTCTAAATCCTGTGAGTTGCCTTCAATACTGGGCATGAGAGATTGTGCATCCATTCAGTAGATTGGTATCTTGATCGTCGCAGAGGGTTGTGTGGAATGGTTCAACACTCCATCATCCAATGGTCTCTAAACCTGAGTGTCGCTGTTCCGTTAGGTTTAGCACATACAATTACGGTACAGTGTGTTACGTTAGCCAACTAAGTTGTAATAACTTCCAATAGTTGTCTGCCTTGGTGTATGGCGATCGTCATTCCTTGTTTATGCATTTGACATGTTGCTTGCTACATCACTTGGCACACTGCATAATATCACTATGAACT
Organism: Calvadosia cruxmelitensis; assembly: GCA_900245855.1. NCBI lineage: Eukaryota > Metazoa > Cnidaria > Staurozoa > Stauromedusae > Kishinouyeidae > Calvadosia > Calvadosia cruxmelitensis. Next base: position 37,204 of record OFHS01000171.1, read on the forward strand.
GATACCATGTGAAATCCATGTGAAAATCATGTGAAAAACCATGTGAAAAGTGCCCTTTTCACATGGTTTTTCACACTGTTTTCTAATTCACATGTTTTCACAAGGTTTTCACATGGTGTTTGAAATTTCACATGGTTTTTCGCATGGTGCTTCCCATTTCACATGGTTTCACATGGTTTTCACATGGTTTTGGATTCATAATGTATAGTGCCTGATACATTGCTTGTCACATTGTTTGTCACGTTGCAGCTTGCTTGCTACATCGCCTGCTACATACATCGCTTGCCATACCGTTGGCAAACATGGCTTCACGCAATGCTTGCAGCAATGTTTTGCACACTGCTTGCCATACTGCTCGCTACATTTGTTTGCACACTGCTTGCTATATTGCTTGCTACATTGCTTGGCACACTAGCTGCTTGCCGTATTATTTGACTAGTTGCTTGCCACATCGCTTGGCACTAGGCCTACTATCGGCTGCTTGCGTATGGCTCAGAGTTGCTTTCTGTTGATCTGGTCCAGCTGGTCCTTGTGTTCCATCCGCCCTTGTTCTGGTGATGGGGTGCCTGGGTTATGATGATATTCCACGTGACGTGGTGGCTGGGACCCTGACAGGTCTCCCTTCTACACTTTTGCTGCTGGCTACAATAACACACCATTTGGGCTAAGTTACACTCAACACATACAGTATGAGCCAATCGGAAATGCCGGTTATCCATTTACTCTAAGTGATGCAGATGTAGATACACATGGTAATCATGTAAACCTCGGGTGACCTTTGACCAACCTTACTAACAATGCGCTTTTATATAAATTTGATGTTCGGTCAGTAAAATAGGAACAAACTGCATCATTTCCTTTCACCAGACCTGGTATAGTTGCTGCATTCACAATCTGATGTGAATGGCAAAACACATCATATCGCAGCAGTCCAGGCAAAGACAAAAGATGGTGGGTTAATAATACTATTGACCCCTCCAATGAAAATGTTGGGGGCTCTTGACCCTATGTTCTGCAGGATCACCTGCACCTGGTGATGAGTTAAAGTACATAGGAAAGTGTCATAAGTTTCTCTGCAGTAGTTTGGTGGTTTCCTTGTGAAAACAGTGCTGGCATTTCTAATTTAAGTCCTAAGTCAATTGGAGTAATGTAATGAAGATTTTGAATATTTGATAATCATTAGCAACAGATTCAACATATGCTTTCTTCACATACCTAAATTGATAATTGCAGGGCAAAGCATTGCTATAAGGACACACAACGGCAATGATCGGCTTCAAGAAATCTTCATCCTGTTCAGTTTGCAAAGCAGAAAAGAACAGAAAGATTTCAATATGAAAACATTAGTGCTGTTTGATATTTAGATTCATTCATTTTGGGCCGATATGGCTCTATGTTATATCGGTGTCGATCTACTGATACATGAAGTGTATCGTAGTCAATATATGAAAATTTAAATGGATGAATTGGCCAAGTGCAGTCCAGATGCAATTTGGGATTTAGGCAAGTATATGGTCACATGTTTTTGAACTGCATCACATCATATTCACATGTATGTGGCAGAGGTCAACTAGCATGCATACCTAAATGCATTGAGACTGCACATGGTCAGATAAAAGGCCATAATGATAGTAGTTGGAGTGGTAGTAGGCGATCTGGATCAGGTTTGATTTTCCCATCAGAAATTTCATAACCTAGCAGTTTAATGTTGGAGAAGATCTCACGAGGGAGAGACGAAACTAAAGTCGCGAAGAACGGCAAGGCTTGGAAAAGCAAGGCGTAGAGGCAATTGAATGAAAGTAGAGCTGCTAAGTATATATTAGGCTAGTATTGATACCAGACCATATTGAACTATCTTCCTAGCTTTCATATCGTTTATATCTGTTGCGTACTGATAAGAGCTAGCAAGAAGCAAAAGACGGATGCGTGTGTACAGAGTGTGGCGCAAGTGCAAATTATCGGTACCACATTTTGCACTGCACATATATATCTTTGTACATTACCTATGTCAAAGAAAAAGAACAAGTCAGTTGAAGACAAAAAATAGAAAGCAAGTGTTTTAGAACATCAATCACTAGACTAAAGTTGATGAATTAAATTATTATGGTTAGGTAGATCAACCAACTGAAAAAAATTGTTACTGTAATTATTATCACACGACGTATCATTATCTATTCCCGAATGTAATGAAATAAATTTATAAGTAACTTTCGTATTGGATTGGATAAAGTCATTGCATATCAGCATCAGACAATTTAAACAGCATAAATATGAATAAGTATTAAATTATATTAAAGCGTTGATCCTATAATTATAATTATGTGATTAATTTAGACATACCTTGAATCCCGTAGCTCGCATCTGACTTCTTGCTCCGGTCTGTTACAGACAATATAGAAACTGAACAGTTTCACGTTACATGCAAATTGAATTACAAAATGTTCATGTATGATTTCTAAGTTTGGTCACTAGATTAGTGAGCACTATAGGGTAATATAGATGATGTTAACTCCCCAAACAATAGTGGTGCCGGAAATTCCTGGGGCAGGGGCTGGCTTCCCCGACAGGGGCTACTTTTTTCTCAGTGATATGCTTACTGGAAGATTTGGCGATATGTTTGGTAAAACTAGAGCTACTTTAAAATAGGTAATTGACCATTGACTAACAAAGTTGTGGAAATATTGATAGCTCCATTCTGACTTATCAAAACAAAACATCAAAGTCTCAATTCATACAGTATATGTTTCCCAAACAAAAGACTAGTTCTTCCTTGACAGGGGCTGACCTTCACTAACGGGGACTATACCCCCTTGACACCACCACTACTCCACATCACTCCTAATTGTTGATTGCTAATGTTACAAACTAAAAAGGTGTTTGTGATTTCTCAATTTTGTGAGAAAAAACGCCAAATGGCTTAACGGATTTTTAGAGATGATGATGATGATGATGTTTGCCTCAACATCCAATGCCACTCACATACAGCTACTGTATGTCAACCTCTGAATGACGACCGCTTGTCCTGAGCAACCACAACACAGGGGTTGCGCCAGAAAATTCCAGAAGGAGGGGTTAGGCTTTTCCGATGGGGGGGGGGCTAACCAAACAGCACAAATTTCTATAACATGAGCTTGCTAGGCCTACCATTGAAATCAGTAGCAAATTCGCATTTCTGAGGCTCATAACACGTCGCAATGAGCTCGTCATCTGGATTTATCCAGCACGATGACTGGTTTAAATGGGATTATGGAGAGATTTCCACAACTACGAGCTTACTTTTCCCCGACAGAGTAGCTGCAGATTCCCGATGGGGGGCTACATTTTCCCGACAGGGGGCTACAGCCCAGTGATGATTTGGAGGGGAACGCGGGGGAATGCCGTCCGCCAACTATTTTGTTCCAGGGGAACGCCATCCCCTCAGGCCTAGGTCAAACGGGCGGATTTCAGGCGAATCGAATACAATTCAATTAAATCCGCTCCAAGAGCGAACTCAATTCTCTTTTGCATCAAACAGGCGGATATAAATTAGTTGTGGATGTTTTTACATCATTCACAGCTGGAATTCTCCTTGCTTCTCGCTTTCCAGCACATCCGGTTTTGCAGACTGGTTGCTGCACGCAGATATAAACAGTGAACTTGTGACTAATCAGAGGAAAAGGAGAAGTAGAAATGCATCAATGTTGACGTCAAAAGTGATTTCTTGAAAACAATTTTGTTATAGCTTGTGATGAGTTTCCTTAAAGAAAATGTTGTGCCAAAGAATCTTCAAACAGCAGCAAATACCTTCATCTCATGGCAAGAATATGTCTGCCTCAACGTCGTTACCCTGGTTACAACATTGCACGAAGCATTTACCCCCGGTTTGCTATTGTTCTACTGCCAGATTGCTAAAAATAAACACAGTGGGGGAAAGCCCTGCCGCATTCAATTCGCTTGCAATTCGCCCTTTGACGCGAAGGCGCACTTCAGGCGGATAATCCGCCTAGGCTAGGCGAATTTTGAAAATGAAACCGGATAAAACGGGGTTGTCGAATATAATTCGCGTCAAACGGCGAATTGCCAGCGAACTCAAGGCGAATTTAATTGAGAATAGTAATCGATTCGCCTGAAATCCACCCGTTTGACCTGGGCCTCACTTCTTAAAAATCTTGTAAGCATTTTTAGTACAACAACAATACATCATTTTGCAGCTATTACCTGGTTGTAACAAACAAGACCTTTTCAAATACTGTGTGTACAAATTGAAATAGCAACCCTACAGCAGCTGATTTTCTTCAGAGGATTTGTTTTTGAGTTCAGTTCGCAGAAATGTGACTGGAGTCGTATTGGATTTATGGGCAAACAATGGATTTGTAAATCAACTGCGTGAAATCCAGATTAAGTTACACTCCGTGCACTCCTTCATATCACCATAGAAATTTATTCAGAGACGTTTTTGAAGGGTGAATATTCCAAATATTTTCTCCGGGGGAGCATGTCCCGGATTCCCCTACCAAGGGCCATTCAGGAGGGGCGGGGCTTCGCCCCCTGCATATTCTCCACGTTATATCCGTCCCCCCACTTCTGTGATTTACAAAACATCACTGCTACAGCCCCCGAGCCCCCTATGCAGAGCTGTAACGTAATTCGTTACAAGAAACTAATTACATGTAATCGTTACTTTTTTGAGTAATTTGTAACTGTAATCGTTACTTTTACATCAAAGTAACTGTAGCTGTAATTCGTTACAAATACTGGCTGTGATTTGTAATCGTTACTTTTAAGGTTGACCTCCATTACAAGTTACTTTACAAATATCGTATCCTTACAAATGGTGATCTTCAGAGAATATTGCCCCTGCGCAGGTTGCTCAACAGGGAGCTTTGTTGCTGATTGAGGGCACTCGACAGCACACCGGACCACGTGTTAATCCACGTGTGTTGTATCCTACGCCAGGCCTTCAAGACCTGAGTCAGGGTCAGACTCTGCAATACAATTTTTATGAATAGTATGAAATTGGATACTTGTGATCATACGGCCATCTGTTCCTTTTGCGGTATTATTTTCCGTTTGTCGATTGCAACTCTGAGTTCAAGCATCACTCCTTTTCTTTTCGAATCTTCTGTTGCACGTTGCGGGGTATGGAGTCTTTTCTCGAATAACTACGTGATTCTACAGTTATTGCGGAGGCCGAAAACGATATTGGTGATTGCTCTTTTGAAGCATTTGTGTACACTGTGCTGTATAACATAGTAAGGGTTACCTGGGTATAAAGTAACTATTATTACTTATAACATAGTAATACACAGTAGGCCTGTAGAACAATATAAACATAAAAGTAACTTTAAAAGTAACTTGTAACGATTACTTTTGAAATAAAGTATTTTGTAATTGCAATTCGTTACTTTTGGATAATGTAATTTGTAACTGTAACTAATTACTTTTTGGAGATGTAACTTGTAATTGTAATTAGTTACTTTTTAAAAGTAATTGTTACAGCTCTGCCCCTATGGTGCCACCCCTGCCACTGCATAGCCTACAATCTCCTAAACGCCTCTCACAAAACAGATTATCTTTGGATTCTTTGCACAAATACTACGTTTTTCAGAAAGATTAACAATATCTGATGTCCTTTGCCAAACTGCTGTTCAGAACATTTCAGTTCAATGTTCTCCCTGGGGTCAAAATCCCACACAGCCTACAATGAGCTGAAATGTCCAAAGGTGGATGGTTAAAATTGGCACCGTCGTGAATTGTAAGGAGACATACCCCTTTGATCCATGATGCTTTGTCTTTTGGATCACCAGTAATGTTGCAGCTGCGTTCCTAACAAAACGAGAACAAAACAAGTGCAAAAGATGGCGCAAAATCACAACCGGAATTGTCAAACTTGTCAAATTGTAGCGCAGCTTCAATATTTTCGTCGTGCCACACCCCCTCTAGATGACAATAAATCAACACGCTCCTGTCTCAATGTTTACCTTGAATGAAGAATTCATCGTTACAATTGATAGATGACCGCTTATTACACCATCTAGGTCGACAAATAATAAGAGGACTGACGATACTGCAACTTTCAAAGCGGTCTCGATCACGTGAATACACAAGTACTGTTATTATGTAAGAAAAATAAATGATTCCGCCCGGGATCGAACCGGGGACCTTGTGCGTGTTAGGCACACGTGATAACCGCTACACCACGGAATCCCATGAAGGTTTCGAGGAAATTGATCAATAAAAATCATAATGATGAATTAATTATCACAGTACGCGATAATATGTAATATTGAATAGGAACTTCCTCTTTAATCCAGATGATAAAGAAAAAGTTTTGAACTGGACAGGATTTTCGGATTATTTCCCAACAGCAGCATTTTGAAAGCCATAGAATGTAATGATAGATAATTAGTTCATTGATTACTGTACAAACTTTATCTTGTACTTAATCGCCATTGTACAGCAATTCATTATTGCTTCAAAGTTCAAGTTCTATATGGAAAGCTTTTATGACGCAAAATCTTCCTGTTACGTACCCCTTCTAGTATATGGTTGATTTTTAATTGTATGAACATGTCAGTCGGAATACAATTCTGTTATTTTCAGCTTAAATCGACTACAGTGAAACCTGTCTATAATTGTCACCTTTGGGACCTGAGAAAATTGCCTTTATAGACAGGTGGCCTTTCTGACCAGGTTGATTTCTATGGAAAGTGTTCCTTTGGGGTTATGAAGAGTGACCTTTATACACAAATGGCTGCTCTATAGAGGTGGCCGCTAATACAGGTTTGACTGTATTTGGATAGCCAAGACCCAAGAATAATCCTTAAAATTGACCATCATACTGATTGTGCTTCAAACAAATCAACTTCTGCAGCAGAGTTCATCTCGCTTGTATACCGTAAAGCAACTGTAAATGTAGAACTCTTCCAGTAATTTTGGGAAAGCTCATCTGGCCATCTGCGATAGTTAGTTGATTGACCCTTTCGTAAGAAATTACGTATTGTATTTGGAATATCACATGTACTGTACTTTGTATTAGCCTTCTTCATCGTGATACAGAGCATATTTCTGGTGGGATCGGATGCTGTGGAATCCTTATGCGGTTCTGCCCCATTTTACAATTACAGTTAAACCTGTATAGAGCAGCCACCTGTGTATAAAGGCGGCGAAGGCACTCTTCATAACCCCAGAATGACACTTTCTAAAGAATCAACCTGAACAGAAAGACCACCTGTCTTTTAAGGTCATTTACCTCAGGTCCCAGCGTTGACCGTTATAGACAGGCTTCACTTTATACTCTTCCATATATAGTGACGACCATCCTGAGCCAAACCCCAACTTATACAGACACAGAAAAACAAAAGAAATTGTGCGACTTGTTTACTGACGAGGATAACAAATCAACCACAGGTCTCGATGGCATGCATTTAAAGCAAACACAACTCAAAACAAACAGGAAATGAAAATTTGCTAAAACGTGCAATGTTACTTCCAAATGAAAGCACTGTATCACAGTCATGTAATTCTTCTTCGCTTTCTACACGGTCATACAAATGTCTAATCTCTGATATATATGTAGCAGCTTCTGAAGTAAACACAGTACAATCATACAATCAGTTGATCTATCCATGGGCTTTAACGAGTACCACTTGACGAGGGTGTGTATGGTCCCTCATGTTATTCACGATACAAGAAGTTCTGAGATTGTCTTCCGCGACCCCTTCCCCTGCCACGCCCTCGACCCCTGGATCGATTGTTTCCAGACCACGATGACTGTTCTTCACTCCATGATTTCCTTGAATTACCATTGGCTGGAGATCCCTTCTTTGGAGGCTGGTATACTCTGATTGCATCTTTCTTCCTCTTTTCAGATGACGGGGAAGTCTCAGGGAAGGAAATAGGAGTGATACCAGCTCGCTTACGTCTACAAAAAACATCAAACATAACATTAAGCAACGGCAACAAGTTTGTACGATAGAAAAAGTGCCAATGTCATTCTAGTCATCCATTGAGAAACAGCAATGAATAAATTTATTAATTTATGGTCAAAATCACGCATTTATGGAACTCAATCCTAGGATGAAAAGCTGAAGGATAGTAAGTTGTATACATTTCCTATGTAACATAAAAAAGACTGTCCTGCTTTTATATACAGGATGAATTCTAGCATACTGTCCTATCCGACAGCAATGTTCTTATTTGAGAATGTCTTACAGTTAAACCTGTTTATAACAGTCACTTCTGGGAACTAAGGAAAATGACCTTTATAGACAGCTGGCCTTTCTGTCTAGGTTGATTTCTATAGAAAGTGTCATTTTGGAGTTATGAAGAGTGGCATTTCTACAAAGGTGGCTGCTCTATACAGGTGGCCGCTAATACAGGTTTGACTGTACTAATGTTCGATAAAGGGTTGATGCTTACTGATAAATATCATATGTCTCCACTCAAATTAGGATGACCAATTGACCATGTGGCTGACCTATTGCTATGTCTATGGCTAGTCGGTGTGGTCTTGCAGCTGGAACGTGTGACTGCCAGTTAGACACCATGGGTTCGTCTCCAGGTCTAGCCAACACATACATTCGTTAATGACTTCTGTGGCTTAAATTTGTTGAGGGTCCCAAGGGGGCAAACTGTTGGTTTATTGGGCTACCCTCGTTAAACAAAGGGACATTTACATTCACAGTTGCCCCTAATTTATCATAAGAAAGGGCAAACTTACTTTTCCTCTACTTCGCTAGATGTTGTGACCGCCTGGAAAATGGAAATAAAAAAGACTTTCAAAAAACAAACAAGAAATTTATTCACTCAACATCCGAAGTGAAAAGTAACTAATTGTAAACAAAAGTAACTTGAAAAAGTTGCTAGTTACTTTGAAAAATAGTATCTAGTTACTATTAAATCCTTGGAAATGAACATTTGAATATGAAAAATACTATGACCTCGACACATCTCTGACTCAGATCTCCATTATGCCTCATTTTTAGAGGCATGCCTTACCTTGGTACTGTGTGGGCTTGATGCTGGAGATGTCACATGAATTGTCGATGGTGACGTCCAAGACAAATGAATAACTGTCTTGTAGCTTGGAGGGTTGCGAAACAAATCCTGTGAACGAGGTTAATAAAATATTGATATAAATTCCAACTGCACAATCAAAAATTGTGCAGACAGTCAAGCAAGCTACGATAGCTCAGTGTACAAATTTACAAGTTTCCTTTGGTATGTATTTGATTCAAGTTTTGTTTGCACGGCGCACTAAATCCGGGACAACTGGTAAATCTCCAACTGAAAACGTTGCTAGGAAAAATGTCTGTCTCTTCTTTCTGAGTTTATCTGAGATAAAATTGTCACTTGAAGACAGACAGCTTCCCAGCCACAAACCCAAGTAAGCCAGATCTGTTACTCCTAAAGGTAGCAGATATGTGTTTTTGCAGGTAGAATACAATCTTAGCCTCTCGTAGTCACTGTGATCAATTAAATTGTGAAAACTATGCTAACAGTGAAAACTCTCCAGTGGTGAACCACTCAGCAACAATAAGACAATTGCTCTTTGCTGTTATTTTTACAATGCCATTTTTATTACAACTCTTCTAAGCACTGGACCCTTATTGTAAATCTAGAGGTGCTTCTCAAATCTCAAATCGATGCAAAAAAGAGTTATGTTGAGGTTACTACAGAGTCAAATCCCAAAAATCTGAAATCAAGTACATCTGTTTATATCGATACAGTAACATCTACTTATCATTGTACCTTAATCAAGGCATTGATGTTGTTGCACGTTCGCAGAGCGAGTGCCTTTAGCTTTGCTTGTGATAACTTTGTTGTGCCAACAACAGCTGCAGGGCTTTCTTCTGCCTTGGCTTCAATTGATGCTTTCAATTGACGAATGTAGGTTTGAAGTTGCCGCGAGAAATATTGAAGCCTGTCAGTGATAGATCAAATCAATAACGCTGCAATTAATTAATTCAGATTTCGAATGCATACTTTTGTAGGCAAACATGTCTCGAGCGACCAATCAATCGACCGATGAAAGTTCTTTTCAACACAGGTGGGTGCCAAAGAAGCAAAGTATATTATTACTACAAAAAGATGGACGGAAAATCACTTTCAACACAGGAACTCTCTAGGCAGGCAGTAGTTCATAAAAATAAATTGTATTAGCATGACAGCGGGAATCACCAGATTTAACTAGCATATTATCAGTTTAAAGTTTTGCAATCATGACAAATAGTAGCCTGCTTCACATACCATATCATTTTGAGAATGATAGAACAAATCATATCGTTCTTAAAATGATTTGGTCTGTGACGCAGGCTAGACACATCACAGTAACAGTGTCATTTTCAGGCCTCAATGAGCCGTACATGTCTGAGTAGAAAAACTCAGAGCAATTGCTGCGGCAGGTAACAAAGCCAGTGTAGCCACCTGAAAGTCCCGTCCAGCTTTCATTATCAAAATCAACACTTTGTGAACAAATCCAACCTTAGCTTTAGGTCTTGCATCCTCTCGGCATTGGTTGTAGGGTTAAGAAATTCTTCATGCTAAAGGAACAAAGGAGCAACAATGAAATAAAAGTTTAGAACAAGAAATACAAGAAAAGAAGTGACCAGGCACCGCTTAATATCGATAAAGAATTGTAATGAAGTGTAAAGGAATAAGAGATGTTAGTCCATTTTATGGTTTAAAACACGAGCCATTAACATTGACCTTGACGTCATTTCTGGAGGGAATTTGGCAAGTAGCCTTAGCAAGACATTGCAATCAGACTCAGGTATACAAAATGTTCAACTTCATTGTGTTTGACTTAGATGCTTTCAGACCATGACATATATGCATGTGTGAAATAATGTAAAACACTAGCAAGAGTGTACACTGTACACTGTACATTTTTGGACGCCACAATTGTCATGAAACACAGCAGGCGTAGTGAATCTAGTAATTCTATCTGCAAATACAAACATTCCTTCATTGTATTCAAGTCTGCTACATACTATTAATACAACATACCTTCTTGCCAAGCTGATGGGTAGCATACATCAAGCACTCTACGTAAGAAAAGTTGAGCTGTTTAGCAATAGATTGATCTTCCTTTTCTTCCAGTTCAACAGGTGGGTGCGGCATATACTCCTGCAAGAAAATTGCTATTTTAACTGACATCGAATGGCAATTTAAAGTTCAAAATAAATCAGCCAGAGATATCTACCCTTCCCAGGAAAGCGGCATTACAATGGACCAAGCTCAGACCCAAATGTTGCTGTTTGAGACGCAGGAGAGTTTGATCTCTTTCACTTCTGGTGTCACTAGAAATTGCTTTGTTTTGAAGTGAAATAATCTACACTCCTCTCACATGCAACACATGGTTTTCTGCTGTCCTCCTATTTGGACCCGCTATTCTGAAATCCGTCAGTCAGTAAACAGGAGCTTAAGGAACTTTTTGTCTAAATACATGAAAGCACAAGATCAATATCTCAATTACAATAAATAGATGAAAGACCAAGCTAGCATTTTACTTTAAAACTAAAGAAAAAAAACTATCTTCAATACAACAAACAAGTAGACCGCATTACCATCAGCTTTTCATAGATAACTGGCAGGTGCTCCTCAGATTGACCAGTTGAAACGTATGGACTTATTTCGCTCAATAGCTTCAGAAGTTCGAGGCTATAGTCAATGCCAGTATCCGGTGATTGGATGGTGGTGAGAACAGGGAAGGCATGTTTCATTATATAGTCAAAGAACTTTTCAGATGATGCCCCTTTCTGTAAGAAAGCAAGTAGTTGTCCATCAGAACAGCAGATATGAGAACCTCACACTTGACACACATTATGACAAGAAAGGATGATTCCATACCAGAAAGAAAGGAATTCCCTGTCGAGTGCATGTGATCAAACGGTCGATGCTGTCCAAATCAGACGTCTTGACAAGAGAGAGACAAAGAAGACCAATGTAAACGACGTGCACACAGTTGTGACACAGCATGACAAGCATGGCACTGTGATGGTTTCAGTTGGACGATTGTTGTAAAAGTGTTAAGCATTATAGTTAGACAAGCTAACCATTCCTTTAGCCGAGAGATCGTCATCATCAACCTCAAAAGCGATACGTAAAATTAAAAAAATGCACATAGCCTCACCACAAGGACTTTATCGAGTTCTGCTTGCTCTGCAACAACGTCTGCCAAGCGCTGTGGATCGCTGGCAATTGACTTCAGCTTGGACAGCAGTGTCATAAAGATCTTGAATTCTTCGCCAGTCACATCACTCATCACCTAAAATTGATTGATCACAGTCAAAATGCAAGTCAATGTAGCGCAAAGTGAAGTAGATAAGGAAAACTAGCGAGATTTGACAGCAACTACATGAAACAAAAATTAATAAATCCATTGGAACTCAACCGAAACAAATCACAATCTGTCTCGCATCACATGACTTTCCTGGCGGTGCACAATTGATGTGCGCTCTCTGCTGGAAATTATACGAAAACAATAAAACTATATTTTGCAACTGTTGTTGCACCTCCAGAAGAGTGGGAATTGGACTGGAGAAGATATTTTACAGCATTCATCTGCTTCTTAATTTACTTGATGATTTTTACTGTACTTTCACCAAGAATGCTGGATAATTAACCTATTGCAATTGCTTTCATCTATTACAAACTCTACAAGTTGAAACAGGAGCTAGAGGTGTAAAAATGTTAATGAAATCAAGAATCTCTCCTATAGCTGGTCTGTCTTCATTATTCTGTTTACCTTTTTTATTTCATCGTAGAGGAAACCTTCTGCCTCAGGACTAGGATGAAACACCTCCTTCATCAGACGCTGAATGGCAAGATTCAAGTATTTAATTGCACTGTCTCTTGCGGTCTCTTCATCACTGACAGTCTGCACAAACACCCCAGCAAGAGTGCCTACAACAAACAACAGTTCCAAGAATAGAATATATTTCACAAATAGCTGTCTGTACATTCAAGCCTGTCTTAGCGGCCACCTCTATAGAGCAGCCACTTGTGTAAAATGACCACTCTTCATAACCCCAACATGATACTTCCTACAGAAATCAACCTGGACAGAAAGGCCACCTTTATATAAAGGCCATTTTTCTCAGGTCCCAGAGGTGACCATTATAGACAGGCTTCACTGTATGTACAAACCAACATGCCTTAGTGACCCCCTGTTATAAGAGACCACTTTTATCACCTTTCAATGGTCCCTTGAGTGGATGCTTAAGGCAAGTTTGACTGTATTTTTGTCTGTTCAAAACCCGGAACCCGGTATCCATTAGCATTTAGCAAGTATGGATTTTCCCAACTCTAGGAAACACGAAAGCTTCAGTTTTGCATGGTTCTAAAACACATCGCACAGCGTTGCAGAGTCTAACAGATCCGTTTTTTGAAAATACTGCTGAGCTAGGTTTTCTAACTAAAATATTGATGAAACTATTTGCTCTGGAATAGGACCCTCAAATTTTCTATGCTTGCATTGGTATTTATGGTAATGCTCAAATGTTTCGAAAGAGATTGATTTCAGTCTTTTGACGTGTGTTTGAGCTGAGATGGATCTAAACAATGTGCAGCATAGGAAGTGGGCCGAAATTGCGTAACAGCTTGAACTGGCTAGTCTCATAGACGATTTGCTGCAAAAATGTCGATTGGTAATGCACATTAACTCTTCATTTACGTCACTGTGCAAGTCATGTCAATTAAAATCATTCTATGACGCAAATACTAGAATATCTATCTATCCTATGACTCATATAGTAAAATATCTATCTATCACTAATAATATGATTATCTGAAAGAACAGAAGATTGCTCATTATAGGAAACGTATCAGTGTATTAATTAATGTCTGAACTTTAATTGTCAACCAATTTGGTGATGCATGGCCAGTAGGGAGTTACATGTCAAGCAAAGGGCAACTTGAACAACATAGTCACCTTTAGGGTCCCTTTTCATCATCGAGTCCAGTCCAGTCGTAACGATTGCAAATTCAGCATTGTCATCTGTAATCAGAGAATTTGTCAACTTATTCCATCATTCAAACAAGCATTGCACACTGAACTTGTAAAATTGGGATGCACTTAATATTAATATGAATTAAATTCATTCATTAAAAATAATTAATCTAGCTATTTCTCAGATGATGTATTAACACAGTGGCATCATTTTGCAACGAAATTGGTCATTCCACAACTTTGTAGCAGATCTACGTACGTAGCTATAGTAGGTATTTAGTTACTTAACTAGATATTTTTATATATTTATTAAATCCTTTCTGAGGATAGTGTCACAGTTCTGTGATTCCATAGTCTTTGATTACCACTGAATGTTTGTAAAGTCTCAATGGGGTGTACACAATCGCGCCAAGGGCAATGAAAACAAACTAAAATGTTAACCATTGGCCTACTAACCCGTTTGAAGAAGTTGCGTGAGGACATCTGCAATTCTAGTTGTGGCTTCCTTGTTTTCTTTACAAAACTCCGGCAAGGAACGAATAGCTTGACGACGAATCTTGAAGGTAATTGTTTACAAAGAATATTATTATGATCAGATATCTATAATATAAGCTGCACTGTTTGTGTGTGTGTGTGTGTGTCCGCATTTCGTTGTTATCCATCACGCTCTCCACGGATAACGCACGATCACCAAAGTTTACAGGAATGTTCTCCAGCTACATGGACGGGTTTTAGGCTTACTTTAATGTCCAATGCCGCGCTCTATCCAAAGCTAGAGGACAATTTTCTCTTTCCGTACTCGCGCCTCTTGCGGCCTCAACGACATTTTGTTTGTTCGACGAGTCACGGTTTGCTGCTCCTGCTCACATGCTCTACCTATTGTTCCAAGTGATTCGTTCAGCCAATCAAAGCGCCGTTTGCAATTCGACACAACAAACAAGCACGTGGTTTCAAATTTTGCACGGGGGTCACAATCTCTCCAACCGTTTCTTGCTTGCAGAACTCAGTCAACGGGACTGATGGATAATTCGCCATTGCTCTAAAAGCAACTACATTGCCCCAGTGTGTGTTTTGGGATCCACATGCGACATAACAACCTCTCATTTAATTCACACGCCGTGAAATCGTTGTGACTGCACTTGCAAGATTTGTTATCGATGTTTAGTCTTGCGGGCTTGCTTTGCCGTTTTCTTCTGCCTTACAAACAGCATTTGCGAAAGGAATGGGCCTCTGTAACCATAGAAATAATGGCTGTAACCCTTTGTCGAATACTGGGAAAATTATTGCATAGCATATTGCATTGTCTGTCGTGTGTCATGTGGCCTCAGCATCTGTTTTTCAAAAGTTCTTGACAGCATCGTGACATTCAGAAAACATCAATACAATGAGATATCCAGTAGAAATTATACCCAGCATCGCGGGTAAACTCAGCTAGTACAGTATAAGACGGTGTTCTTCTGAAACAGCTAGCAAGAGCGACAGTATGAGTTTACATATGAATGGAAATAGATTAGCACAGCCCAAACAGCAAATGGAAATTCATGTGATGTCAATAGACCGTGATGAGGGAATATGATTGAATCTGAGATTAAAGTGCTACTGCCACCAAATTCGATATTTCAAAATGTGGATATAGCTCGATGAAAAAATGCAATATGCAAAAACAATTTTTCAATTGAGACATCAAGAACCAGAGACTTTGAGCTCTGAACATCGACTTCTGAGAATATTTACTACCAGGGAAAAGGAGGCTGAAGTCAGAACCCAGATTGGAATCGCTAACAAGGTTAGTATGGAAAATTTCTCTTCTTTCAACTTCAAAAATTCAGGCTGCCATTCTCGCGCATTCGATAGAACCCATTTTGACACACAGTAATCTCACATCTATAGGCTTGCTGTTTGCCGAAAATTGTTTCTTTTGAAGAAGTTTTAGCATGGTAAGCTTTGTTGTTTTTTTCCATCTCGATTGCATTTTCCCACGAATTTGTGCTGCTTCGACGGAACTCGCTTCTTGAAATCTCAAGTGGTTGTGGTTAACTTTATTCATAACGCATCCATTGATTTGACAGAGCTTGGTTCTCAAAGTGAAGTGATGTTAAGCGGGTTGTGATATTAACGAGGTTACACGGTAGTTGTATTATCAAATTTTGAGAAAACCTGGCAAAATCAAATGCATTTGGATTTAAACTGTAATAAGACAGGTAAATAACAGCATTTTACCAGAACATCGTCGTCTTCGCACAGATCGATTTGAGCATCAATGGCCTGGTCGGCAATGCTGGCAAAATACTTTGAGAATCTTGGGATGAACTGACATGCAAGCTTCTTCTCTGGCGCACCACCTTTCACTGCGCCGAGAATGGCAATGTAAGCATCTTCATGCTAGAGGGAAAAATAAGCAGACAAATACATTATGACAAGTCTAAATCATCATAATCATTAATAACATTTTAGAGGGTGACCCAATAAGCTGGAAACTTGTCTCCTCTGGGGCTCTCAACATTTCAGAACAATAATATTAACTCAATGAAACTACAACTAGAATACAAAGTGAACTGTTTTGATATCAACATGTAGCTAAAATGTACAAACCCATAATTCTTATTTCCTATAGCTCATTCTGTCAATGATAATTTTAACTTTGTTCAGAAAATTGATCAGAAATCAAAGTTGCAAGTTTGAAGGCGCAGTTTATAATGTTCACGCACAACTTTCAAGCTATCATTGAGCACATATGAAAGAAAAGTTTATTTCTCTTTCTAGAAAGAGTAAAATATGTACATCGCACTGAGAAACGATGCCATAATTATGACTTTACGAACCCAATCCGATTTGAAACCAAAGCGAAGTCGCACAAGTAGCATGGCTTGTAATATTAGGCGTGCGATCTCACACGCATGCCTCTATAAATTTAGGCTTGCGATTGATCGCAGGCGTGGTGCTAGCCATTTGCCAATAAAATAAGAACAGATTTTTGATTTCGCTTGAGACTGTCTATGGTTAGGCGACAGCAAAATCATTTTACGCTGCAAACAATATATTTTCTCAAACGAGTGGTGTCAAACTAAATGCAAAGCAAAGCAGACTACAAAGTAAATTGCATCCCCGTTTTCCAGGTGCTAAATGCCAGACCCGACTTCTGTCTGCAAAACGTTCTGTTCTAGAAACATTTCTCAAGAAATTGTTGATAATATGGACTAAAATTTCCTAAACCATTCAAGTCAAAGTAATAGTCAAGACTTTGGAGAGGAGAGACAAAATGAATGCTGATGAAACAGCCTGCTTCTGGACTCTGGTTGTTTCGAAACGAGAAGCAAACACTAGTCGGATGAGATCCACAACACTTTGCAGGATATCAACAGTTAACGCTCGAATCACATCTCGCAAACATATTCGACAAGATAGACTGATGTCCAAAGCAAGAATGCAATAGGCTTTTCGAAACACAAACATCCAGTCCTGCAAAATTAATGCGAAGCAAAAATCCAAAGCAAGACGATGCGACGAAAGAAACGGTGCGGGAACGGTGAATGTGCAAAGTGATTCATTGATTCAAATAGCCAATTCCGCAAAGTTGTCTATTGTTACAAAACAAAGAAATCTGACACCAACACCAACACACGCCGTGCCGATAAACTCGACTGCAAAGTTTACGAATTAAAGTTTCGCTAAAATTTCCATGGCCCAAACATTTTAGACGGCATCGTAGTTAACAGACAACGCGAAATTCTTCCGTTGATAATCCAGCTCAGCTGTTGCACTTTTGAAGGAAAGCAGGGAAGAGCAAACAAATTTAATAAGCGATCAACAAAATATCTATTCTCATTTCCTGGAATAAATATCTGGCACCTGTTTCGGATGTTTCAAGTCGGAGCCGTTGCAATGTGGCTTGTTTCTTTTCCTCACAATAACATTGCAGGCTTTGGCAAATTTAGGTGTGCGAATTGCAACACGCCTATTGTTTTTGATATTACAAGACATGAAGTAGGGTTGCATCGATCGATCAAAAAGTTGTTTGATTGGTGCCAATCAAGAGGTGATTGGTTTTGATCGGTAGAATCGATTCCGTCTCTGTTTGGCCGGAGAAATAACCGATCAGTGGTAACAATGTGGGGCTTCCTTTGATGATCAATTGGTGATCAGTTATAGAATGGTTGTTTAATTTGGAGATCGGTCGGTGGCCAGATCGGTTAAAATTATTGCATTCGGTGCAACCCTACACACAATATGTTGAGTCCTGCTATACTAAATGAAGGTAGACAGACATCACAATCAAGGGCTTCAAACAAAAAGATCTATTCAGCCCGACGACAAGCAAACAGCTCTGCATAGCAGATGAAAACAACAGGGATGAGAACGGCAATATGGAAAATACGAGGAGAGAACTTGCCAGAGGGGAAACATTTGTGGGATTGGGGACGTGGCATGTGGTATTAGGACCGGGAGTCTCCCCAAAATTTTATGGTCGCCATATTTTAGGGCTCCGAATTGAGACCCGGGAAACTGGCACCCTACATTTATTCCTGGAACTCGAATTTTCCCGTTTCGCTCCCCGAATTTGTTTGCACTTTCCTGTGATCAGTTGATGAGTTTCTAAGCTTCATGTAGCTAAATGTAATTTAGGTGAGGTTAGACTCACACCATAGTGCTAACTGCGATAGGGCATAATGGAGGCTGGTCTCATTGTGGCAAAGCAGGTGTGGTGTGTCATCAGGCAGGGCATTCTTGGTACC
>OFHS01000172.1:0-20083 GCA_900245855.1 Calvadosia cruxmelitensis
ATTCCGTCGTAACATGGGCCATCATCGATGTTGTGCCATTGTCAAAGAAACGAAAACCCAAGGTCACGTGAGAGACGCAAACTCGAAGTTGCTGCGGACTTAACGTATGCGTATGACACACAGATGCGATACATGCGAGGCCGGTCCTGAAGCCAACCTCCTATTCACACAGGAAAGCGACGAATGCCCTCGAATGCAACCGAGTCAAAGGAGGCAAACATCAAACAACTCATATTCGACCATCCAATTCATTCTTTATTTTTATATTTTCAATTGCATCCGCAACCGGATGAATGTTTTCGTCTGTCCTTGAGTTTAACCTTTCACCTCTGCCCTCTTCTTGAATCCGATCGTGCCATCTGGTCCAATCGGCTTACGGATAGCAACGAACCTACGACAAAGCAAGAGTCACGCCATGAGTGTAATCAAACGCAGCAAACGAGGCTGTGCAAGCAACACGACAGAACAGTGATCGTTATCTGTCTTACGTTGATTTCACGGGTGTGTTCTCTCTTCGTCGCATGAGGTGGCCGGGTTTGGGAGAATCGCTAAACAACAACAACAACACTGTACGTCACAAAAACAAATACCATACAGACTGACAGGCAAGACAACAAAGTTTCCTCAGTGCAACCGAGGGTATATGGATTACAGCGTATGATCACTGGTCAATTGGAGAATGTTGATTGCGGTTTGCAGCATGATACACAATATAGTTACGAACTGAAAACGCGACCTTAAAACTACTCACGCGACCCTCTTGATTTTCATGGCGCTTTGCTTTGCGTTCTTGTGGCTCTTCACGATGATAAACTCCACCATGTCCCCTTCCTAACGAATCGAACAATGAGATAGAGTGAAGCAAACACGAGTTGCCATGACGGCATCATTTAAGAACCAAAGAAACACGAAGAGACAGGAGACAAACCTCGATCGTTCCAGAACCAGCCTCGACTTCGCTCATGTGAAAAAATAAATTCTTGCTGTCTGGTGTCTCATAAGCAATGAAGCCAAACTGAGGACGAAAGACGCAAAAACAACAGATTCAAAGGCCATCGTTGCGATCACATGGTTGATGTGCGTAAGCAACTCCATCGCATGAATCAGCATAAATTAGCAAAGGGACACCAACCTGCCCTTTGACGGACTCGACCCGCGCTTTTTCCACGCTGCGTGCGCATCTGATGCACATGGCTCTCCGCTGACCATTGGCATCGACGCCCACTTGGAATGTCACCTGAAAAAGAAGATGAAATAGAGAAATCAACTCGGTTAATTGGCTCCATGAATTTGGACAGAATTATTGCCCTGAAGAATTATTTGGCTCTACTTGCGAGCCACAAATTGTAACAGTTTAGCTATAGATACATTTAGGCAACGTTGCTCCGCAAGTTTTGCATTCCTTCACAACCGAGGCATGCAACCGAGCGAACGAGGCCAATGTAAAATGACTCACCCGGTCGCCAGGGTGGAGGGGGTCCTTCTTGTCGACAAGACTGGTGATGCCAAATGGGAAACGCTCTCCCATTTCATCCTCTTCTTCTGCATCGTCGTCTGCGCTGTTCTCCTCGTCGACTTCTTCCCGATTTGAATCTGATTCTCCGTTTGTTGATTCCACATCTCGACTTTTCTTCTTCTCGTCCATAGCAACCGACTTCGTCGTCACCTTGGCGATGACGCCTTCGTAAGTTGGTTGCTATGTGCCAGAAGGAAAAACAACATCACAAACAAATCAGAATAGAAATGCAGGGCAATAATCCTGAAGGGAAACTCATTTGCTGTGGCTTTCATTCTCACCTGCGGGTCGACAGTGCGAACGGGACGCACAACTGTGCCGTCGTACACACCAGGCAAGACCTCCTGAATGCAAAAATAAAGCACAATTAGTAATTCGTCAAAATGATTATTTTAGCTCAACCTGTTCCGAACCATGTTTTTCTACAACGTTATTGACACGTCCAATTCCATAATCATACAACGGGTGTTCCCCGGGAGTGAAATTGATTCGAGTATGCCGTCAATCAACACGGTATGTCAATCAATCGTAGCAGACAGTAATACTAGGATGGTAAAAAGGCGCACCTCAGTTGGGATTGAGCCACGCTTCAGTTTGGAAACATTCTCAGCGCACTGTTTGCCATTCTTACGAATTACAGCAAATTGCACTTCATCGCCAAGAGCCAAACTGTTTGCATTGAATGTTGATTCACTGCAAAAGATGACATATTGAGATTGAAGACACGGTGCATATCAAATTTACACAAGAACAGATATCTGGTCGCATAAATTACAAACACGGTTCTGCTGGCTCAAGGGCTTAGAAAGGAGATGAGCATGCCACTGGTCGGTGTGGATGAGAGCCTGCTGCATCTAACCGAAATGGAAGTTGTAAAATCAGTCACAAGTAAATCATAATAATTATTATCATAACAGAGACAGTCCTTCAAAGTTATAAACCTACAGGTCGGTCAATTTCATTTTGCATGTTGTGTTATAAGCAACCAGGTTGGAACTTCGATCATGCTTCGTTGGTGTCTACCAGTTGGCGGCTGCCAGAACAGAACCAACCTGCACCATGATATCAAATCGATCTGTGTATTCAAAACGAGGATGTTCCAACCTGAAGTGGAAGAAGACGTCGCTTGCATGATCTGCCGTCTCGATGAAACCATAGTGCTCTTTCATGGCACAGATGAAGCCGCTCTGCCGAGATGCACGGTTGCGTTTCACGATGGACACTTCTCTCGCTGACATCTGACCATTCCGCTTGTTGGTCGCAATCATAAATTCGACCTGTTCAACAAATTAAGACACAAATGAATACACAACTGCAGTCAATCCTGCACATGCAGCCACCTTCGTCAGAGAGCTAACAAACCCTAGAGTGTAACTTAGCAGGCAAAAAGTCCCTAATTTCATACATCTATATATATATATATATATATATATCTTCCAATAAAAGTCACTTGTCCTTCACCGCTCACGGTTACTCCATTCAACTTTGAGATGTGACTGATATAGGCAGGTTCATTTTAAGCTAATAGAAGCGTCATGCATCCCAGAATGATTGTTGTCATCAAACATGGCGACATCCATTGTATAAAGTGTTGATCATATTACGTGTTGCTGAGACCAGGAAAGCAAATACTAAGAATCACAGAACAGCAAATCAAAAATTGCAATCTCACGAACAGCAGAACAAAATTATTCGACCAATGAGACAGGTCCCCCAACAACTGGGGCAGTGGGCCCGCATGACAATCTCAGGTAAATATCCCATCAACAGATGTATGCACAGCAAGGACAATTTGGTTACAACAGCAAGCAAATACTGGTATGTCCACCTGCCAGCTTTGAAACAGCATCTCTCCATGATTGCTATTGCATGCTGTTGTAACAATTATTTGCAATCAAAATAATCTGACTTTAGGCAGGTACCTTATCGCCAACTTGGGGGAACTCCCTTGGCTTGCAGTCCCTGGATCGAAATGACAGCTCCAGTGGGCCATCCTCGTCATCGGTGTCCTCCTCCATTAAAATAGTGCCCACTTCACCATCCCTACAGACAGAGACGAATAGTGACCATCAAGGCAATTATCATAAACACATCATTTACATAAATTAATCAACAAAACATATATATATCATATAAAACATAATATTTAAGGACCATGGATGTAGGTGTATAGTGTTCATCGCTACTCTATTTTGTTGCCCTGTGGATGGTTGCACTCCGTTTCGGCCGAACGGTCTTCCATCCCTGCAGGGTGATGCTGAGAGACTGCAGATCCTCTTTGAGCGGGGCAAGATGAAATGTGCGCTGATGGCCATCAGCAAATCACATGCATTTGGTGCAGCAATTCAACATTTATCAATAATGAAAAATAACAGAAAACACGTGGAGTAAAAATAATCCATCGTTTTTGCACTGTCTTGAAGGGTAGCCTATCTTAGATAAGTTAGTCTCACCTTGCTGCCTTCCCAGCACCCTTTGATCCTAACCCAGTTGGCTCCTTTGTAACCTTTCCCTGGCAGAACTCTTCTGAAAGAGTCTGAAACAAGGCAAGACAGAATTAAAACCACAAAAACTCTGAATCAAACATGATTATTGCACACGGTCACTTGCTTACGCAGTACCTCAAACTCCACTGTGCCTTTTGGTAGCGTAGTGATTCGTGAAGCAGAGTACCGGCCATTTTCATCCTGACAACACAAGACAGACAGTCAGCATGCATATAGCAATCACTCGCCATCTGATGTTGTAATGACTATTATAACATTCAAATTTCAAGTTATCGCATATGATGAGCCATTGAGCCTTCAGTTGTGAAATATCGATGTAGAGTGAAGCCTATCTACAATGGTCACCTTTGGGACCTGAAGAAAATGACTTTCATATACAGGTGGCCTTTCTGTCCAGGTTGATGTCTATAAAAAGTGTCATTTTGGGGTTATCAAGAGTGGCCTTTATACACAGGTGGCTGCTTTATAGAGGTGGCCGCTAATACAGACCTGTTTGACTGTAACAACTAAGTAACACAAATCAATTTTAGGATTATTAAAGTAAGATTCAAAAAGAACAATTAGACAGAAACGCTATAGTTGTTACCTGCAGGACAAAGAATTCAACTTCTTCGCCAGGACTCGGTGTGCCATTCTACAAAGGAATCCCAAAGGATAATGAGTCATCTTGATTGGCATCATTTAGCTTGATGCCACAAAATCTACGAATGCTACATGTATGACCAAATAATGCCATGGTTCCACATCATCATCGCCCCAAGAATATGAAATGTATAATCGTTTCTCTGTTTATGACAGCATCACAATCAGCATCAGTCATTTTAATGTGACTCAAACACTGAGAGATATCACCAGTTTTGAAAACTCAAATAGAGAACAGTTTGTAAGCATTATTCAGTTAACCAGCCTGTTACCGCCAATTTCGAATGCGATATTTCGGAGCCTGGGCTCCAGGCCTCCAACTTTAATTAGACATGCTACGTCAGAAGCGATATTTGATTCTTGAAATTTGTTTGTTTTTTAATAATTTAATTGTAAATTTATTCGTCGTAAGTCTCCCATGCAGAGAGGAGCACGTCGATTCGCTTGTATATATTCTTGTGTTGGAGCGACCACTGAAGGTATTGTGTATATATTTTTCTATTTACTCGCTTCATACATTCTTGTTTAATAAGTAGATTATTTAATGACATTTTATTGTGATATGGTTTCTTAGAAAAACCGGCTCTGTTCTGTTTGGTGAATGAAAGTACACGTTACGGACAAGGAGTTGTTGAGTCTGTTCGTCTCGTGAATCTGTCTGCCGCGTTTATTTCTTGGTGAGAAGCCAGTACCACAAGAATAGGGACCCGGAGTGTCGTATACACAGCCAAACTATGCTAATACTCCAAGTATTCTAATTAATGACATTTGGAAATTCACACTGGTTGAATTCTATTGGCTATACTGGCGTTGTTAATTCACCGTGCTAATAAATGTCTCAATTAAATTAACAAGACACATTGCAGCTACAGCAGCAGAGGGATATCAACCCGGTTTGACTGTAGCACTTGGTGAACGAAATGAACATTTTATAATACCTGTTCAATCAGCTCACTAAAGTGAAAGAAGACGTTTGCCTCGCGGTTGCAGCACTTGATGAATCCAAAGCCTTCTCTGACGTTGCACACAACACCCTAGCGGAAGGACAAAGCAGGAACAATCAGTCATATCACTCAGCAACTCTAGAGCTCCTAACTGCTTTCTAACATAATCCATACAATTGATAATCTTTCAGGATTCACTTCCGCACAAACTGACTTCTGGGCAATTTCACATGTCGTATATTGCTGTCTATAAGGCAAATTTCTAACAACGAAGTATTTGTCTAAAATATCATCTCAGCTTATACCCTAGTGGTGATTTAAAATGTATTAAATGCGCTAAAACTGTACAAATATGCGAGGGAGAGAGAGAGAAATGGGGGTTAGATTACAGACGGGAATCGGCTGATACACGATATTACGTTAAAATCAACAATTTCTACACAGATCAAATGTAAAACGATTCATCTGCATACGAGTCATCTGCATAAATTCAAAATGTGATTTTCAAATTTTGATCAAACTGTTTGAAACAAGAAACCCATACCCGCTCCTTTTCTTGACCATTCTTTGACGATACGTGTACGACTTGCAAGTCAACAGCTCTTTGTAAACCATCGCGTAGGTCGGTGCAAAGCAAGAAAACCACATTGTCCCCGACGCGCAGGTTCAAGTGATTAGCCATGTCCTTTTCACTGTAGTTGATTTCAGCACAGTTGCCATTATGAGAAAATTCAATAATTCCATTCAATTGGTCATCGGACATGGAAGAGTTCATCTTTGCCCGGGAAGCCACCTTTACAATTTCACCCGTGTAAGATTCAGCCGAGGCCTCTTCAAATACTACTGAGCCAACTGGCAGTCGGATGACATTTACGGCAACATCCTTGCCCTGAAAAGACAAGCACACTGCATTAAACATTTTGATTGATGGACAAAGAAAGGTAAAAATTACTACATTAAAGAAAGGGAATGAATAACTTGTAATGTTCACTTACGTTTCTACTTTGTATTTCAAAACCAACATCATCACCAACTTCTACCACAGAAATGTCGTCTTCAAATTGACTGTAGTGAAAAAAGATCTCTGAAACAACATCGGCTCGTTCGATGAATCCAAATCCTTCTTTCAGTGAGCTGATAACACCCTGCAAATCAGAAATAAGAAGGATGAAAACAATTTCAATAGGTACAACTAACTAATTAAGCTCCCTGATGCAATCAAAACAGTACAAACGACCATAAGGCCTACCTTGTATGTACAATCAACTGACTCCTCAGCAGAATCAGCTTTGCTGCAAGCTTCTGTCACTCTCATTTGTCTTACTTGTAAATTGCCGCTCCTTCAAGTGAAGACAAAAAGAAAAACTACTACAATCATGCCAAACTCAATCACCATGAAACAGCAGCACTTACACATTCAACAACAACAAATGACAAATAAAGACTCTTGGGCAAGTACCAAACAGTCAGCACTTGGAAAAGTCTCTCGACCTCTATTTAAATATCTACTGAAGAATAATTATTAATAGCAAGTAGGCAAACCTTTTGTCTTGTACAATGCAAAACGACACTTTGTCGCCCTTCTTTGGATGCTGACCTACTTCCAAATCAGCACATGTGTAAGGCAGAAAAAACATTTCCTGGAAGAAAGTAATCGAAAGCAGAATGAAAATTGCAGAAAAGCGTCCAAACTGCGATACATAATAAATAAAATCAATTCAATACATTCGAGTCAACAATAAATCATTTACCCCGCCTTTATCGTAACTGACACGGCCAACAGTGGCACTTCCTTCGCACTAAAGAAGTAAAGCCGCAGAATGGGTTTCAGATCTAATTATATTGAAACTACAAACAGATCCAATCCGATTAGAAACATCCACTACTTACGTAGCCATTGTCAGACAGCAGTTTTGCTTGGTTTTCAATTAGTCCATCAACAGAGTAGCTGAGCACCTACAAGGCAAATATTCAAGACATAAAAATACCTGGTGCCAAACTGCCCATAATGATTATACAGAGAACAGGTGTGCCAATATCACAACATCAACATTTGCAAAAATATTTGACCAGATTCACTGTTTGCATGAATTGTGAGGTTTTCATTGATACTTGAGGATGGTAAACTCCAACAACACGGAGCAGCAATGTAACAAGGCAGACAGTAAACCACCAATATTGCATACCACTTGTTCACTGCTATATCCATTAACAGTCGGAGAGACTGAAGTAGCTCTGGCTAGTTGCACAGCAACCGGCTTGCCTGATCGACGATCAGTTCTTACAAGAAAGGACAACGTCTCTGAAAGAAAATAACAACAAAAATGTAAAAAGTGGTATCCATTGCATTACTAACAACTATGAAAAACCAAACATTTGTTAAAACAATGTTAAACAAAGAGCTGCTCACCTCCGATCTGTAAGGTTTGTATGTCTCCAATGAACTCGCTGTAGTGGAAGAATATTGACGAGTTTTCTCCAACAGGTTGGACAAATCCATAACTTGCCTACGGAAATAATGTAGCAATGCGCATGTGGAATATCACTGACAATTATATGCGATCAAAAACAGACACGCCCCAAAATTCACATGACAAGATTATTGTCTTTTCTGTTTAACAGATTCGGCAGCAAAGTGAGTCTAGCTGAAAACACTGTGTACATAATTTGATTTGTTTATAAAGAGTTTGCGGGATGCAACATAGAAAAGGTGAAATATGATAAAAGCACAAGGAACAGAAGTCATCACATCTTTATTTAAAGGAAACCACAGAGCAGCCTTGATAACAAAATACCACCGTAGTTTTAAAGCCATACATCATGACAAAAAGAGAGGGATGATATTGAGCAAGCAAAAATAGTTGAAATTGATAGCATTTATATTTGACTGATATCAGATGGGTTGTTATAATGATTATACCAAGGTGAACAGGTCACCCTGCAATTATCGGCAAACAGAAGATTATCAAATATTAGCAATCAATTATACTATTTCCACCATCTTGCTAACAGAAAGTTATGTCTGCATTATAGTAAAATAATTTAATCTCAACAAATACGAGTTCCCCTGGACATGAAGAAACTAATAACCTACCAATAACTTCTCAACCACTCCCAGCTCTCTTCCAGATGACTGCCTTGAAGAGTTGGTTGACATTCCCCGCGGGCGTTCCTTTGATGTATCGGGATAATTATTACTCTGGTAAGTGTAAGTTTTACTTCTCTCCTTCTGAAATAAAAATGATATAGAACAAATTATGACTCACTACGCCCAGCAAAATAGGATGCCTAAAGTGATTGTTCTAATGTAAGGCAAAAGCAGTAGTTTTACAATCCGAAAAGGACATGTCACTCACCTTAATTACATTCATAATTGCAAATTCTGATTTTGACAAGTTGATTTCTTTGTGAAGAGTTTTTGAATGATAATAATCCTACAATCAGAAAAGGTCAAGAAAACTAAGTCAAACTTACAATGTCCAGGGAACTTCTCAATTTAAACACCGCAACTGGATTTATGCACAGTGAACCTGTCTATAATGGTCACCCTTGGGACCTGAGGAAAATGACCTTTATAGGCAGGTGGCCTTTCTGTCCAGGTTGATTTCTATAGAAAGTGTCATGTTGGGGTTACGGATAGTGGCCTTTATATACAGGTGGATGCTCTATAGAGGTGGCCGCTAACACAGGTTTGACTGTATTATAAGTGCAAATGGTTTGGAGAATAAATCATCTGAGTGATAGATTGTATTAGTTAGATCACATTAGTCTTGCATGAATGAATTTATTTATTGTAATCTGCATTCAATTTATGTAGCTTGATGTAAAACACAGTCTTCTTATGAGGTATGTTTTACAGAATATGAGAATAACAAGCATCAAAAAGAGGAAATGTATAATTGTATAGAAAATTCGGGAGTGTTGTAGTTGTTGTGAAACAGCAGGATTTTCAAGGTGTCAACTGTTGTAGACTGCCGGGGTTGTTGTGGAAAAATAGACTCGAGTTTCTACAACATCCCCGATGGTCCACAACAGGAAATGCTGTCGTCATGAGGTCACATGTGCAAATCAACCAATAGAACTGACGAAATCAGATTTTCACGCCTTTTGAAAAAGTCCTTGCAATGCGAGTGTTCAATTTACACGACGAGAATTTATGCCATTTGGTTCATAGAAAAACTTTCAGTTCAATCGACTTCCAATAAATCTATTTTATGACGATAGCCGATAAGTCTATAACCTGTCTTTCTCGAGGCCCTCTCCATTGCACACAGCAGTTTACTATAATTTTACAAGGATTTATCAACATTGACATTAATTCTTTATGCACGCATAATTCTCATAGGAGACTGGAACATCCACTTTGTAAAACTGAGAGACACAAATCAACATTTGCAATCAGAGCCATCAACAGCTACAATTCATTGTCGTTAGCAACTCTTTCAGCATCTGATCCTTATATAAATTTAGAAATCACTTAGTCAAACTTTTTATCTCCATTCTCATTATTTAATTAATGTACACAGCTAACTATATTCTTTTTATCGCAATTTGCGTGTCATGCCGTTTTTGAGAAATTTATACTCGCAAACATATATACACATTGAAGTGAGATAAAGTAATTCAGTGACACTCTGGAGATGATATCACTTTTGCACCATCTAAATGCTGTACATTGACATATTTGAATCTGTCATTATCTAGGGCCTATCCACACTGACGGCCTAAAGCACATGCTATCAGTGCATACAAGACAAGACGGACCTGAATGCTGATATGCATTGTCATGGCGATCCCATTACAAATGAAACAACATTCACTGTCACAAAAAGTGCATAGGTTTCCCAAGGAAACTGCTCCCGTGACGGGTTTGAAAAATAAACTACCAAAAGGATACATTCAAAGTTGCAGTGACACTAACCTAATCAAATAATTACAATCAGCATTGTGGCATCGTCCCAACAGTCTCGTAGTGCATGTGGCCTAATTTTCCTGCAATGCAATTCAAAACAATCAGTTTAAATGAAGTCAGCTCAGAGCAAAAATAAAATGTAACCTCCGATTGAGGAAACATCTTCACCTTACCATTGACGAACAAATAAAAACCTAGACAGAGTAGACCATCTTTGAGCAACTTTTAATTTTATTTTGGCCGAAATAACATTTCAATCAGGTAATTCACAATAAAATAATAAAACTTGTGACTGCCCGTTTTACATGCTTGACTGGATATACATTGCCCCAATAATTTGTTTGGATCTTATTAAAAACCCTATTACATTGCAGGAAACTTTAAGCCTTCTACCAGAAATGAGGCAGGTATAACAGGACAATAACAGGAGACAGGCATGCCAAAGCACCACCATCTTGATGAAGCAAAAATGAACCATGAATTAAAATTCAATGTTGAGGGACAAACAACCCAGGGGAACAAAGCTAAGAGACCGCCAATCAACAATCGACCCTGCAAGACACGTTTTCATAGAAATAGCTTATGTATCACATTCAGGATTTAAAGACCAATTGCTCAACACATCCTGCTCCCAACGGATTACGTCTGTAGAGTCGTGCCCTCCAGGGACAAAATCTTTTCAACATCGGTTTTGGTAAGCACGAGGGACAATGTCAACAGTCAACACCTGAGTTGAGGGTGCGGAAAGCATGAACAGCTGAGCAATTTGACATGATTTTAAATTACTATACATTTCTTCTTACTTCGGACTTTCTCAACAACCAGGGTATTAATTAGCTATATTATTTATGCCATTCAGAAATTAGAAAATTCGTCTTTCCCAATCAACGTTAATAATAAAAGAAAAATAATTCATAAAGCAAATTGAAACTCGAAGTAGTAACACGAGAAACGAAAGTGCACCCGTATAATCCATTGAATATCACGACGTCTCCAACAGCGAGGGTCCAGTAAGGATAAATAAACTTGTATAGATAAAATAAAAGTAATCGCGACAAGGAGATATTATCGATTGATCATCGGATTTGTTTTGAGTTCGAATCACGACAGCATCGAAGCAACATTCGAACGTCCGTGACGAAATAAAACCACGACAAAAAGCGAATACAAAACAAATCAAATGGAAATTTAGCACAGAAAATTCAATCTACGTTTGAATTTCATGACTACATTGTATATGGTTAAATAACTGACCTTGAGTAGATGTTTTCCTCACAAAGTTCATCGTGAGTTGAGATTGTTGGGACCGATCGCCATGATGGTGGTGGATGCTTCGAAGTGCGGTCATCTACGCATGCGTATTCGTGAATGACGAACAACACGGTCACTTCCGGTTACTGTCACCACGTGCAAGGCACCATCATCATTTAATTCAAGGCCTAAATTAGCCAAGAGGCTATTTCCCTCAGGACTGATACAAGGATAATACAGCTAATATTTACAAGATCAAGGTAGCTAGCATACACAGATACAATCAGCGAGTAATGCAATACAAAGCAAAATAGGTTACTAACAATTTTTGTTGAGACGTACTTGTACGTATGTGTCTTTAATTTAAATTCATCAAGCAAAGAATTCATATGTAGCAGGCTATAACAATAGCACTTATGGTACATGGGCAAACAGGGAAGTAGATAACAAGATTCGATTTAAGTATAGCTAATAGTTCAGATATTGGCTCAATTCAGTGTCACTCAGAGCTGTCCGAAATGCTTTGAGAGTTAATCACTTCCTCCGGCAAACAGTTCTACACTCTGATTACACAACGTCTGTGCGGGGAATTCCAAACTGAATTTCATGGAATGTTCACGAGTTGCGTTCCCAGAGCATCGGGTTATATCCGGAAGCAGCTGCAGCTGCACGTGCACTGTCCCGTGCACAATTTTAAATAAATAACAAAGATCAGCAACAAGACGCCTGTGTTGCAAAGGAAGTAATTCTAAATTTAAAAGACGGGAGTGATACTCTAATTAAGTTTTTTACAGTAGGAAAGCAGCTAGCGAATACTGCACGGGTGAAAAATCTCTGCGCTCGCTCCAGCCGCTCAATTACTGCACAGTGTAAGATTGCAATATGAGAGCAATTTATCCTAGCAAAGAAAATTACTATTAAATTTAAATAGTAATTTTAATTTTAATTTTTTTTTAGTAATTTTTATTCTAATTTTTATTAAAATTTTATCGTGGGATTCTTCAGTGACTTCAAACAACAGCGCGATTTTTAATTATTTTATTCATCATTAATTTTTGTAGTACTGTGTCATTTTAAAATTTGTTGCGCATGCGTATCAAAGCAGCGTTCCTACCAACAAGATGGCGGAAATTGCATGGTTTGGAAATCACAGTTCTTCATTTCGTCTTTGTCACAAAGGTCAGTCGTCCTGTCTTTCTAGTACTTGAAGCTAAAAGACGTGCGCTTTCAAACAATGGAGAAGTCAAAGAAAGATAAATGGAGTGGGAAATTTAACAAAAGGTGCTCTTGTAGTTCGTTTTCTGAAATCTTACAACTTTGTGTTCAATACTTTATGAACATCATGTTTTCTTTCTTGTTAGAGTTGTTCAACAACTTTCTGAAGAGGTAAGATTGATAACTCATCCCTTTATAATTTGTTAAATCTGTAACACAGCCAGCGAGCCATTAATGAGACGATATTGAGAGAATTCAGTCTGATGCGACGGGATTACATTTTCAGACAACCCTTTGGCTTACTAATTACTAGGGCCTATGTAATAGTATGTAGTGTGCCAGAAGCCCAGGACGGAACGATATTCTCATGCTGTTCTTCTTTTAATTGCGTAATTACAAACACGCTTCAACAAATTACGATATAACATAACTGCGATTGACAGACGAAAAACTACGAACAAGCAAATTAAGGTAGAAAACTTAGCAAGATCATTCATGCCCCAATCTATACCCAGGTTGCCTCTTTCTCAACAAAATGCTGTTCATATTCAAAAGATGTGAAGGTGTGTATTCTCACCAAAATCTCCGAAACCTCTTAAAATATACGGTAAAATATCTGCAAGATTCAAACAGGTGCTCCCTCAAAATCCCCTATTTACCCAACATATGGGAGTATCCCTGGGCTATAGGTGAACACTGAGTTATAGCTTTAATTACTGTATGTAATAATGGCCTGGAATTTCAAGCTACATTTGTTGTAACTATCATTTTCTTTAGCTACATAATTGAATCCTCAACATTATTTTATATCTCAATGAGCTCTGTGTATTATCTGAAGCTTCCAGAAGTATTTACATCTGAAGTACTTACGATTGAAGACGTCACTGGAGAGGAAGTTGATGATGTCGTGGAATCAGGTATGGCCTACATGACTATACAGTATATCCAATCTTAATTCAATCAAAACCAAAAATATGAATTTCACTTCTTCTCTTCGGAAATGTTGGGCAAGTGCAAAGAAAATAGTCGCAAATAGTTAGTAAATAGGTTGTGACTTTAGAGGTATATGTTTTTTTTACATGAAGACATTACTCGACATAACTGATTTGAAATATATATATTTACTAATGCAAAGAAGATTTGTGTTGGCAAGTTTGATTGTCGATTGTGAGGATCCTCTATATATAACCGTATTGTAATAAAATATTCTCCGGGCATGGGGCTAGTTAGCTATGGGCCTATGGCGTTTTAAGTCTTCGGCAGCTAAGCTATGAACGTAAGGGCTCCGAAAGGAAAGGAATCAATACCATTTGAATATCGAAAAGTTGAGAAGGAAACTGTACAATTTACAACCCCAACTTGGATTGGTTCTGCTCTCATGAGAAATCCTTATGCGCGTATAATGTCTCTGCACAAATGACGATTTCGATTCTTGGAAATCGTTTGAGCTCACTTCTGATTTTAGTCAAAGAATAACAAGCAATTGTTGTCTTTCTGTTTAGGCCATGGGACTTACGAACTAGACGAGATGGAAGAAACCCATACAGAAATCGAGCACGCAAGTTCTACACAAAATGGCAGCTCAGCAGAAGACACGCTTCGCCGTTCGCATGAGTATATCTCGTCACTAATCTCATCAATTCCTGCTGGAGGCAGCAAACAAGAACCTCTGGTAAACCCTCTTCCAATATTGCGAGGGTATAATTATTTTAATAGCATTGCAAAAGTTTAATACTGCCTTAAATGTTCGAGCTTGAGCTCTGACCTAAGTTGCCACTAGAGAAATGTCGTTTTATTTGTTTAAATAAAATGTAGATGATTTTATCGCAATCCTTTTTATCAGTTATTGATCATTATTTAAGCAAGATTTAGTAAGTAAGCGATATGTTCGTAGTCTATTGCATGGCACAATTGTCATAAGATATATACAGTCTCACAAGTATCATATCATTTATCATATTATATCAAGTATCATATTATGTCATTTTAACTAAATCGTCTTTATGGTGTAACACATGCTCCGTAGACTTATAAAACGCACTGTGCATATTGAAGTTTTATACTTTCAATTTATCATGTAACTGTAGCACATTTTAAAAAGGATTTCATTTTAAGCCTCATGAGTGAGAGAAATCGCAGACTTATCAGGTCTGAAATTAAAGATGATGATGATAGTAGCGCACTTCTTTAAGCTTATACTTACGTCAGACATTTTCACTTTATATAATACAGTTAATGCATATTTCTCAAAAGCGTGCCATGTTACTAAATTACAAGCACTCGAAGAGTCTTGAATGGTAGAAGACTGGCAGGCGTATTAGGTGCCCAGCGGATATAAAGGTGATGATGATTACTATACTGACTTCTACGATTATATTACAGTCAAACCTGTTATAGCGGCCACCTCTACAGTGCAGCCACCTGTGTATAAAGGCCGCTCTTCATACCCCCAAAATGATACTTTCTATATAAATCAACCTGGACAGAAAGGCCACCTGTCTATAAAGGTCATTTCTCAGTCCCAATGGTGACCATTTTAGACAGGTTTCACTGTATAATACAAGAAAGGATTTTAAGTAAGCGCATGTTCTGCCTGGGTCATCGATGTAGGATTACAGCTTTTATGTTGTTATCATCTTACTTTCGTGAACCTGATTACTCGCGAGTATGCAAATGGTATTGCTCCTGCTGACACGAAAGTCGCATCTTCACACATGTCGCGATAAACTCAGCTTATTAGTTGTGAAGGGAAATTATTCCAAAGAACTGTTCATAGAAGCCAGAATCTGTATACACTTGTCTTCTACAGACTACTATGCTGCCTGCCATTTGGTCGGAAACGCGGGAGATCAGGGACGCAGAAAAGGACCAAAATGAAAACAAATCTACCGAGCATGTTGAATTCCATCTCGTTGCCGCAAACCAAACTGAACCTGCGACATACGCTGACGCTACAGCGGAGCAGGAGACCGAGTGCCAAGAAGAAATGGACAAATTGACGATCGCATCTTCAGATTCCATCACCGTAACAGACTACTCGCCTGCGATTGACTCTAATATCCAGTCCATACCAAGTGAATCTCTGTCATGGCTCGATATTCAGGTAATGCCCATTGGCGTCAGCTGCCTGTGTTGCCCTTCTTTCAAAATTGTCTGTATTGAGAAAGGTCAGAATTATTTCTGTCGTAATATCTGAGAGTAACTTGGGTTACAGCTGTTACGACCTATGTCAATTGATACATACAAAACATATATTATACTCTAAACTCTAGATTGTTATGGTCTGTTCTATGGATGTCCTCATAAAACTAGTGACGTGTTGTCAAAAAGAACACATTCTACTACTCTAAGATAATTACAGATACTGTCTATAGTAGTTAGTAGCCTAAACCTAAAGCAAACAGAAAAACGAATGAGCTCCATTACGTGGCAAATTACACTCACAAACTGTTATAGGTAGCAGTGTTTCCTCCTGAGCATTCCCTCTTGACTCCTTGTGCTGCAATTTCACGCCATAAAACGCCCTTCTATTGTAATGACGAACTAGCTGATAAAATTCTGAACTCGGTTATCATTTTCCAAGAGCACGTTTATAGGCAGGATGTTGTTCTCTTTCTTCGTCATTGTTTTAGGATTTGAAGAAGATTCTTTTTGGTAGCGTTCATGGCTTCTTCAACACGCGATGGCTGACACAAACGTTGGCTTGCAGCTGTGATGGTCTCCGTATGGCATACGATCACGTAGGTTCAATTGAGTATACGCATGACTCACTTAAAATATAATGTAGACACGTTTGGATTGTTTAGCTGTCATTTCAACCTTAAGCCAGGTGTTATCTTACTGGCGTCACCGCAGTGTATGGCTTGTGCATTTTGACTCACGTTGAGGTGCAGTGCATACGCACTTAAATATGCAAGGCCTGAATACAGTCAAACCTGTATTAGTAGCCATCTCTATAGAGCAGCCACCTGTGTATAAAGGCCATTCTTCATAACCCAAGAATGACACTTTCTGTAGAAAATCAACCTGGACAGAAAGGCCACCTGTCTATGAAGGTCATTTTCTTCAGGTCCCAAAGGTGACCGTTAAAGACAGGTTTCACTGTGGAGGTTAACTTGACTACATGAGGCATTATACGAATGCTTGTCAGGAGGTGCTTAATTTAGATTATATGAACTTGACAGGACGGACCCGGAGCTTTGATGGCTTCTCTGCAATGCTGGATCGTCAAACACCTCTTCTTCGACGAGTCGAACACTTCTCTCGTGAAACGGTATAAGTACGACCACATCGGATGCATGCAACAGCAAAAGTAACGATACGTACAAGACGACTCATGCTCAGTTTATCCGTATAGATTCAGTCCTGTAAGCGCCAGATGGCAAGACGCTTTGGCGAATGCCGTCGCTGATTCATTGTGGCAATGTGGCGAATCAGTCTCCTGCACAATAGTCATGTGAGTATCATTACTATCATATTACGCCAATATTTTGTCACTGAGATTGCACATTGGTTGGTTGGTTGGTGGCATCATTTCATCTATGTAGATGATTGATGATTGTTGTTGATCTTCTTCATCTGCCTTCTTTCTTCCATTCGTACATCGTATATCACCTGTCCATCCTTTGAATTTCTTCTCTATGTCGATCTATCATTCGCAGCCTGTAGGTCCTGAGGCATTGCGATTGCACATTAGGCATGCAATAACAGATCATCATGGAGAGAAATTATTTTCTGTGAGCGTAAAATAACAACATGCCATGTTTCATGTTCTGCTGTATACGCTCTCGTCGTATTTCTATTGCATGCAGGGCCGCATCTGCATTTCTTCTTATTGTTATTTTACTTTGCTTCTAGTATACTTGTATATAATCGCAGCAGTGTAAACGGGGATGAACTGCGATGAATCTGCGTCCCTCAAGAATCGAAGAAAATTCAGTCAGACTACTACATATCGTACTAACAGCAAAGCGTCATGGGAAATACAACAGAGAATCCGAGCAAAGGCAACAAATGACTGAGACTCAGTGAAAATTGCTCAGTTGTTTTTACATATTGAAATATTGATCGTATTTTATCTTATCAAGGAAACAATGCAGTAATTTGAGGCTTTCTCTACCTTGAGTACGCTAAGCTATCGATATGGTTCTGTACAATGACGGTTCAGGAGCGAAACTTGTCGATCAAGCGTGTCACGACAAACACAACGTTATGTATTTGAATACCTCAATCGCCCAGTTTAATACCATCTTCTTTGGCGGCACTGGGTCTTGCTGTTTAATTGAATATGCTATGGGAATTATTATTGCTTCCTATGACTAATCCAATTTCAGATCTTCGTTGTCTGTGAATGAGATGTATTCGAACGATTTCTTCGATCAGGTCAGATTCCTTATTTCTCATACCATTAGCTATACGCCCATTTGACAGGGCACGCGGGTCTTTAGTTTCGTACTTGCTTCATATCGTCCTTCGTTTGCATGTGTGTGCTAGAATTGTTTTTTTTTTCGTTCTTTTGGGACCTTTCAGGAATTGAACACTGTTACGTTCTATGAGAAGAAAAACGCTGTTGAATTTCTTTATCAAAACATCAATTTGGTAAGTACGCATTAACAATAGCATTGAAAGAATGACCAGGTTGTCATGTTTGGGGATTTAAGCGGCATGGCTGAACGGATATTTATTCATGGATAGTTGAGATCAAATAAATATCTTTTATTTCTTAAAGAGTGGCAATTACAAAAGAATAAATACATATTAAAATTTCCTATATAAGGAAGTTAACTAAATCTAAACCTCTAAATTACAAATTAAAACTATTCTATTTACAATTTAAAAATCTCAGTCATGCTGTCCGTAGAATGCAGAGTTCCAACAATACTGGCAGCGTTTCCTCGCTGGATTGCCATGCTGATTCTTTGGATAAGAAAGCATCTGGCTCGTGCATTGAGATCACACTTTACTACTCTTGAGCTCTCCTCTACTTGACTATATTGTCGGACTTTCAATCAATTTTTTTCATTTTTGAGGTATGTTTAGCTAATACAGAATGACTAGAATAGAACTGATAGAACATGATAGTATACGTTTTAATGGTCTGTAGATCAACTTCCACAATACCATGCATCATTTTAAAAACCATACGAATATCAAACTTAAGACTGCGAAATTCAGAAGATTGAATCGCAAGAAACTTGAGAGGTTCTGTTTGTTCGTTTACATGATGATAATGATGATGAAGTATATATACGAGAGCACGTTTAGTCGATGCGTGGTTTGCTACATAATAATCACCGCTTCTTT
Organism: Calvadosia cruxmelitensis; assembly: GCA_900245855.1. Taxonomy (NCBI): domain Eukaryota; kingdom Metazoa; phylum Cnidaria; class Staurozoa; order Stauromedusae; family Kishinouyeidae; genus Calvadosia; species Calvadosia cruxmelitensis. Next base: position 19,291 of record OFHS01000172.1, read on the forward strand.
TCTATGTAGTTTACTTCAGCTGGCAAATTTGGCCTTCTTCATTATCTCTGCTCGTTGATTCTAACAAAGACTTGCGTCAGGTATATCATGAGCCAAGGAGGTGCTTCTACGCTGCAAACACCTGCTTGCTGCTTCAAATTAAAAGCAAAATGTCATTATTGATTGAGATACTGAAATTAAATCACCACTGTAACAATAGATTATGCCATTCATGTGTGCGTGTGTGTTGCTTTATTTATTTATGATATCCAAAAGTTACAATATAACTGCTTGACATAAAGCAGAACTTTATATCAAATTCTGTCAGCATTGTTTCGTGTTGTTATTGATATCATCAGACAGTAGTATAATGATTCCTTTCTGGTGCGTCGCCTTTTGAGTTGTTATGAGTTAATATTCTTGGTATTACTTTTCAGCATCAACCAGGAATTGTCACATGAAGTCCCATGTCTACTGGCCCCTAACAACGAGTGCTCGCAGGTAAGTATCAAAAGGCTTTTCTTGTTACATTACTCTCTGAAATACATTAACGTCAAGAGCAGATACAACGCGAGATCAACAGACAGATTGGTTTGAACACTCTAGATTCCAACAGCCAGAGTGCAGATTACACAGAAGCAATACTANCAACCGTTAACATAAATTACGCATAATTATAGATATAGAATGACGACACAACATTTCTGGCCATATGTAGGCATGCTTCTACTATTGTCTCCTTGTAAGTGTATTATATTATACGTAAAGATAGCACAAATTTGAAAGAAGCAATGAGAATAATTTCGAAAGTGTG